>CAUJRU010001870.1:0-108612 GCA_963277665.1 Viscum album
ATAGGCAAAAACATTCGATGACCCATGTATACTGTTTTCCTCCAATGATGAAATTGACAATATGAAGTCTTTTGTTTGCAAATTGGATATTCTTTATGCACCTTAACACTATACAGAAAAAATTCCATATGCTAGGAAGTCATTTATAGTGAACATAAGCACTGCATGCAGTTGAAAATATTCCATTTTATAAGAATCATACACCCTAATACCATCCTATCCTAAAATTTTCAAATCATCAATCAATGGTTACAAGAAAACATAAATATCATTTTTGGGTTTCTTTAGACCATATATCATTATACTCAACACGACATATTTGTGATTCATACAAACTTTAGGAGAGAGATTGTAAATTACCCATAAAATAGGCCATGAACTATATGTTCTACTGAGGGTTCGGTATGGATTCATTACATTTGTGCAAAACCCACGTCTGATATTTATAATTTCATTTCCAAATGTAGGATATTTCTCATCAATTTTCTTCCTTTGTGAACAATTAGCTGGATATCATATTTTTCTATCACATATCTTCTCATGAGCATGCCATCTTAACTTTTTTACATCATGTGAATTAGCAAATAATAATTTCAAATGATGAATTATAGGAAGATACCAAAATACCTTTGTAGGGATCTTTATAATCTCTATATTAGCCTGTGATTTTTCTTTCAACTTATACCATGATGTCCCACATTTAGGACACTCTGACAGAAATTCATATTCCTTCTATATATAATATAGTCATTTAGACAGGCATGCATTTTCTTGTGTCCCAATACAATCTGGTATAATATTTTATTCTCCTTATAATGTGAATCTGGAAGATCGTTGGATTTTGGAAGAATGTCTTTCAACAATTGAAGTACCTCTGTAAAACTTCTGTCACTCCATCCATGTTTCTTCTTTAGTTTAATCAATCTTAACATTGATGATAAAATCGTAAAATCCGTACAACTATGATATGATGGTTTTTCAGAATCACTATATAGATGTGCAACTATTGATTCTATCTTAATTTGTTCTATAGAAATATCACGAATTATTTCATCAATTCCATCAGAGTTACCATCTTGCAAATCATCATCATCAGTAGATCTGACATTCTGTCTAGTTTTACCATGCCAAATCCAAGGGCTATTACTTGGATTAAAACCATGAAAAATTATATGATATTTTATGTCTCTACTTTTCAACTTCTTCATATTCAAACATTTCACGCATGGATAGAAAAACATGTCACTGCTTGGAACATTTTGTTTAGAAAATTCCAAAAATGAATCAACATTGTCCTCATATTCATTACTCATTCGATGTGTTGTAATCCAACTTCGACTCACTATTACCTATAAAAAATATCAAAATTATACATCTTGTTGAGATAAGACACCTTTACATTTATATGAAAAATAACATAATTTTAATGTAAAAAAATTTTGAAATATAAATCAAATCTAAGTGTATTTGAAAAATAAATGCATGAAAATGATTTTAAAAAGAAAATATAGTTAGATATAAAAGTTCTAAATTCATAGTGGATCCTTTATTCTTAAGGTACACAATGAATACATCCTGTTGAAACTGGATACCAAATTCACCCTTCTGTAAAAAGAAATATGAAGTATAAATATTAAAATATGTATACATTAACTACTGAAAATTATACATATCCCAACAATTTGAAACCATTGGGATAGCCCCTGAAACTGTTGGGATAGAATATCCCAACGGTTTAACATATCGTTTGGCATAATGGTTGTTGCAATAGCCCTATACCAACGGTTCTACAGGAACCGTCAGTATAGACTGCCTGAAGTTAATATATGCCTACTGTTTCAATGAAACCTTTGGGATATATATATACCAAGGGGGTGTCCAAGGGGGTGGGGGCTGTCCAGGGGGGGTGGTGAAGTCTGTCCAAGTGGGTAGAGGTTATCCAAGGGGGTAGGGGGCTATCTAGGGTGTCCAAGGGGGTAGGGGTGTCTAGGGGGTGGGGGAGTGGTGTCCAAGGGGGTGAGGGAGCTTTCCAACCCCCTACCCCCCTTGGAAAGCCCCCTCACCCCCCATGGAAACCCCCCCCCCCCCTAGACACCCCCTGGAAACCCCCACCCCTTGGATATCCCCCCCCCAACCCCCACCCCCACCCCTTAAATAGCCCCACCCCTTTGGACTGCCCCCACCCCCACCCCTAGATACCCCCTACCCCCTTAGACAACCCACACACCACCTGGACACCACCCCCCACCCCCTAGACACCCCCACCCCCCTGGACACCACCCCCACCCCCTTGTACACCCCCTGGACACCACCACCCCATGGACACCCCAACCCCCCTGGACAACCCCCCACCCCCCTGGACACCGCCCCCCACCCCATGGACACCCCTACCCCCTTGGAAAGCCCCCTCGCCTCCTGGAACCCCCCACCCCACCCCATGGACACCACCACCCCCTTAGACAGCCCCCAACACTCTGGATAGACCCCCACCCCCTAGACACCCCCACCCCCTTGAACATCCCACTCACCCCCCCTGGGCACCACCCCACCCCCCTGAACACCACCCCACCCCTACCCCCCTTGGACACCCCCTGGTCACCCCCACCCCCATATAACCCCCTTACCCTTGGACACCTCCCACCCCCTGGACACCCCCCACCCCCTTGGAATGCCCCATCACCCTCTAGACACCACCCCCCACCCCCTTGGACACCCTGTGAACACCACCACCCCCTGGGACAACCCCCCACACTAGGATACACCTCCCCCCACCCCTCGGGACACACCCACCCCCCTGGACACCCCCCACCCTTGGATACCCCCTACCCCCTTGGACAGCCTACTCACCCACTAGACACAACCAACCACCCCCTGGACACCCCCCTAGACATCACCCCCCACCCCCCTACCCCCTTGGACACCCCCTAAACACCCCCACCCACTGGGCCACCCCTACCCCCTAGACATCCCCCTCACCCCATGGACACCACCCTTCACCCCTAGACACCCCTACCCCCTTAAAATGACCCCTCACCCTCCCTAGACACCACTTCCACCCCCCGAACACCACCACCCCCTTAGACAGCCTCGGACCTCCTGGACAGCCCCCCCCCCCCCCCCCCCCACCCCCACCCCTGGACACCCCCACCCACCCCACTAGACACCCCCTACCCCATTGGACAGCACACTCACCCCCCTGGACACCACCCCCCACCCCCCAGGACACCCCTACCCCCTTAGACAGCCCCCCCAAACACCCCCCCCCCCCTCTAGACACCCAACCCCCCCCACCCCTGGATATCCCCCACCCCCTGGATACCTCATACCCCCATTGGATAGCCCACTCACCCCCCTGTACACCACCCTCACCCCCTAGACACCCTTACCCCATTAGATAGCCCCCTCACCCCTGGACACTCCCACCCCTTAGGACACCCCCTACCCCCTTGGACAGCCATGCACCCCCTGCACACCACCCCCACCCCCTTGGACACCCCCACCCCCTAGAAACCCCAACCCCCTGGACAACCCCCACCCCCTGGACACCCCCACTCCCTTGGACACCCCCTGTACACGCACACACACAAGATAGAACACAAAAAAATCATAAACATTCATAATATCACATCCATTGCTTATTTTACTAGAAAATAATTTAGCATGGTATAAAATAACACTATGACACTTACCATGATTGCAAGAAAAAATATAGAAAAATATCATCTCAACTCATAAGTTTTGGGCATCGTGAAAAATAAAAAATGAAACCAAGTCGTGTGAGGCTTACTTGAGTGTTGCGAGTTGACCTGATAGATCTGGTGATAATAAAGATGAAGAATTATTTTGGAAAAACGATGCTAGAGGGAATGACTTCGAAGAATCCTTTCTAGGTTTTCCACGTGAGTGAGATGAGATGTAGGTCACCCGATTGAAGAAAATAAAATGACTGAATACGGGGCATGATAAGTCATTTAAAACCTTTATCACATCAGTTATTAAAAAACTGACATGATAAACTATTTTTTCTATTTATAATGTCAGTTATTAAATAAATTATGTATAAAATTATTTATCACGTTGTGGATTTTATAACCGATATTATAAATGGAACTTTATCGCGTCAGTTATTTTATAACCGACGTGATAAATTGCCAAGATTTTCTTTATCATGTCGGTTATTTTATAGTCAATGTGATAAAGAACCCAGATTCGATCTTTCACATCGGTTATAAAATAACGGACGTAAAATTTGATTCTCATCGATTTATCATGTCCTTTATAAAATATCCAACATGATAAATTGATTTTTATAGCTTTTCACGTTGGTTATATAGAACCAACGTGAAAAATGCCGATGTGTTAAATATTTTTTCCACTGGCGTTCTAATCTCATGTATGATATTCCTGGTGTGAGAAACAAGGAATATAAAGGGTTCCCCCTTAGTTCATAGACAGTTGAGGGTATAATAAGGGTTGTTTTCATCATGTAGTGGTTGGACCAAGATATGGGACTGAGGCCTCCCAATGTATGTCATTGGAAATGAGAATAAATATATACATATTTCTAGAAGACCCATATAGTTTAACATCATGTGGCTAGGACGTAGGTGACTCGATGTGAATTGACATGGATATCACAGATCTGTGTAGTTTTATGTCAAACTGTAAGGATATCAGCCATGCGGTTTAATGTCTTACGATAAGGAAAAAAGGTGTTGTTCATTTTAACGTCTTTCTGGTAGAATGAATTTATATAGTTTAATTTCATGTTACTAGGATGAGAGATGGGACTTACACAAAAGTAGATGCCCTTATCATTCTTCGATTCTTGATAGAGAAGATTTTCTCCTCCTAATCCAGATCAACCAAGATGATGGTGGTATTAGCCAATGTGTCATTATGAACATTCAGTGATCAAGGAACATGATGAAATGTGGTCTCAAAAGGGAACGTTACCATAAATCCCCTAACATAGCCAATGAGAGGTTCTAGTTCTTCCTTTTTGATGGAATATTCTCCATTGACCTTATTTATCACTAACTCAGAATTTCCTTTGATTTATGGGTAGTAAATTTGGAGTTGTAAGGCTACTTCCAAGGCAGTGATGAGGCCTTGGTACTTTGCCTCATTAGTTTTGCAGCCTTTGGATAGTGATAAAGAGTAGGGAAAGACTACATTTTTTAGAGATACAAATACAATCTCTAGGCCAAACCGGTTGAGCTTTGGGTTTTCCATCCATTTTATGATAGGACTTCATGAGGTTCTATCAAAATATATATCCCATGTCTAAGGAGTTTCATGATCATATAATACGACTTCTTTTGGGAGCTTGGTGTCTTCTGGTATACTCGTCGGGGTAGGATGTGATGCAAGTACATCATACATGTCTTGTCCTTTCACTAAATTATGTGATAAAAACTGAATGTCATATTGCTGAAGAATGACCACCCATCGGGACAACCACCTAGTCATACTTGGAATACCAAGTATGTACATGAGTGGATTGATATAAGATACCAATTGGACTTTGTGGTGTTTCAAGTAATTCCTATTCTTTTTCATGGCGAAGATGAGTGCAAGGTAGTTCTTCTCGACATCATAATATATGGTCCCATTACCTAGCATAGACTAGATAAGGAAATAGAGAGTATTATTACTTCCATCATCATTATTTTGTATCAGTAGTGTGCCTAATGAGTGTTCCATGGTGTCCACCTATAATATCAGTGGCCTTCCTTACACTAGAGGCATCAGAATTGGTGGGTGTAGCAGGTATTGCATGATAATTTCAAAGGATTCTTGGCAGTCATCATCCTATCTTAATGGGGATGTTGTTGGAAATCCATCTTGTGTAGTGCACTTTCTCAAGCGAAGTTAGATTTTGAAATTTTTTTAACTCTAGCCTCTACATTGGTGACATGAGAGGGGTTCATCTTCCTGGTTTCCATCTTGGAACCTTAATTCTCATTGGATAGCTTGAGATGGTGCATATCCACATCTAGGTTTAGTTTGGGAATTTTTGTGTAGTTCCACACAAACACTTATCGTTTCTACTTTATAAATGTGATGTACATCTCTTTCTCTTCACGGATCATGGAGGCACAAATTAATGTAGGTTTTGAGTCTTCCTTTTTTCCCATATTTTTGTATTTGATCTCATCTATCATGGATGAGACACATTCCTAAAATACTAGAGGGGTGTTCCTAATATCATCCTCATATTCCTCTATTTTTGAGCTAGTTGAGACATTTCTAGATGAAGATGGGAATCTGGGGGCTTCTTTGTCAATATCAAGGCGAGAGAGGTCAGGACAAGAGACATTATCATCCCATGTTGACTGAGTCATTACAGAGAGATGTTAGAGATGGTAGTATTCAATTCTATCATTGGAGGCATGAGATTCTTGGACCTATGGGATTATATCTGTGACCTTGACTGAGTTTATGTGGAGCCCAAATACATCGTCAATCATACTCTAGGGATTCATATAAGTGGTCCCCAAGACATTGGGAGTAGTAACATGTATATAATAATCTTCCACTGGTTTTTTTCCTCCCTTTTATAGAAATTAGCTTCAGTATATGTGGCCTCAGAAGTATCTAAGGGATCATTGTCACCATATGGTATTTCGACTTTCCCATCTAATGCCAAAAATAACTCCCTAAGATTGATATGACATGAAGTTTATCATTCTATGACTGGGAAATGTTCCATGTAGCTTTTATTCTTGTGGTAAGGATATAGATGTCGGTGGAAGGGTTGTGATATAGAATCCAAGAATCCTTATGTATCTCATTAGGATGATAATCAAGTCATACATAGTTCTTGAATAACCATGAAGTTTAATGTTTTTCAAAAAGGAAATAATATATGCAGTTTATCATGTAGCAGTAAGGATGTGATCTAAGAAGTTTAACGTATTATGGTAAGGATGATGGCCATGCAGTTTAACATCTTGCGATAAGCACATTATCCATGTAGTTTAACGTCTTGTGGTAAGGATGATGGCCATGTAGTTTAACGTCTTACAGTAAGGACGATATCCATGCAGTTTCACGTGTTATGGTAAGGATGGTCTCTGTATAGTTTAATTTCATGTGGTAAAGATGAGTATGAGTAACCTATCACGATAGTGGATCTTATGAAAGATCTCAGAAAACTCTTATTTATATTGCATGAGATTCAGGATATTTCAATTATATCAAGACTATGAATACTTATTTCTCTAACTAATATTTGAATACACAACATATTTCTATTATGTGCCTAAGATGTTGATGGTAAGGGAAATGATTATCATGGCCTATCAACACTGCCTCATGTGGATTTCTTATTTTTTTGGAGTTCCATCAAATTTTTTTCCATGACATCATCAAAATATTTAGAGCCATGCTTTTTTAGGAAATAATAGTCTTTGTTCAATCTTGATTTAAAATATGGTCTCTTTTCATTGGGAGGTACATAGACTATGCTCCACTGCACAATTGGTGTGCCCTTTTCAGAGTGATCAGGTTACTAGAATATGGATTTGGCTATTGGTGGTTTAAATATCCCCAAGTATATCTACACTTGTATCTGGTCCATAAAGGTAAAGAAACCTTCTATAGTGTTTCTAAGATGTTGACAGAATGGAAAAATATTTTCACGGCCTTTCAACCTTTCCTCACTTGGGTTTCTCATCATCGGTATCTCTATTAAACCATTCTCCAAGGAATAGTTGAAATATCTTGGAACATGTTTGTCTTGGAATGAATATACTTTTCACTGATTTTCTTCAAGATATGCATGACCATAACACTTCTCCCGCATTTTATCTATTCCACTATTGGTGTGGGTTTATAGATGAATCTAGAGTCTAGGATACAAAGTCCCGGTCTTTATTGATTCAGGGGTAGGTGCTGAATCATTGGGGGTATTGGATGACACAGATTCTTTCCACTGATTAAAAGATCCAAACTCTTCTTAAGGTTTTGTGGTGAAACCAAAGGTCATATGGTTTCTAGAATATACCTGATGTAGAGGTGGAAAATATGGAAATTCCACCAACCCTGGGGGATGGGGTGAGGTGGAATAATGTTTGGATTTCAACCAATGAGGGGATGAAAAATATGAAAGTTCCACCATCCTTGTGGGCTGGGGCACTTCACTACAAGGTGGGATTTCATAAGCAGACACTGTCTCACAATCTTGAGATACAAACCTTAGGAGTATGCTCGAAAATATTACCAAGAGACTATTATTCTATTATTGGATTTGATAGATATGTTCTTCTATAGAAATTTTCATGTCATCCTCAAGGGGTTGGCTGGAAGGACCAATGAAAATGACATTTTCTCTATCGGTTTCATGGTGATTGGATGATGAAGGGAGTTCCAACATGTACCTCAGAGACTGAATCCACTGATGTCACTATACATTTGATTATTTTTATTATCCTCTAAAATTACAACACGGTTGGAAACACCTTCTATAGATGCTCGGTGGATACCGCTGAGCCTTAGCGCTCTTATTACAGTGGAAAAAGGTAGTAAAAAATACTATGAATCAGATGATTATAGAAGGGTATGATTTTTCCCTTTGGGAGGATGCTCATTTGAATATGATGAGGAGTATTTGGATCCAACTGATATCATATTTACTGAGACACGTGCAGGCTGGTGCTCTTTTTTGATAGAGTATCTCATTTTATGGGTCGATATTGGATATACCATTTGGGGGGTCAATGCACGTGATATCATTTAGGGGGTTGATTCCCATGATGAATATGATCCCAGGGTAGAATATGGTAAAAATGACCCCAGCCCTACCGGCTGGGGTGTTCCCTTGGATTCCATAGTCACCAAGGCTAACAGTGATGAAGTCAGAGGCTTCTGGTTAGTAGTGATTTAAGATTGATTCTTGGACACTATTAGGATACACTGGTGGACCTTAGATAGATTATAAGTAGTAGGGATATGAGCCTTCTCTAGAACTACATTTTTTAGATAGCCCATGTGGGATCTTCTGGTGGGTTCCCTATATTAGATAGTGGGTGTAGGCACAACCTCCTCTACAACTCCTTGCAGAATCGTGGCTGCATATCAGTGATGATGATCAGAATAGATGGAATACATCCTATAAAGCTTATATGTGATTGATTTTTCATGTTGACTATTATCATACACATACAAAACATAGGGAAGGTGTACGTTGTTGCATTCTAGTGATAGGTTCCCAAAGCGGTTGAATGTGGAGACAAGGGCCACTTCCTCTCCTACAACCTATCATGGGAAAGACGGTCAGTGGGAACTCTTCCATATAAGGATTTCATGAACTGATACTAGAGTTGGGATGGATATGTTGATGTGGTATTCCCAACCCAAGACATTCACCAATCGATGAAGGAAGTAGTGTGTTGGTGAAAATGTATGTTAGTGCCTCAGGATCAAAGCAGCTTTTCCAGTGATATTGGAATACATTATCACATTCTATGTTGTCATTTTGATTGCAATGAATCTTGATAAATCCTAATAATAAGACAATAAACCTTATTAGTAAAACATTATACATAATATTACAGTTCAATCAATAACTTTCACAGTTAAAAAGGTAAAGAGATGTCCCCTTTAAGTGAAGTTAAAAGAAACATGACGGGTTTATCATTTTTTTGTAAAATGAGCACAACATAAACTAGCCTAATGGTCACTAGTAAATCTGTCATTTGCGACCTGTGAAAGGGATGACATAGTTAAATGATTCACCTCGGGTACATAATTTTTGTTCCATCAGGTTTCTGAGGTGTGGAATGAGTTTAGCTCGACTGTTTGATTGTGAGGGGTTATAAAGCCTTTCTCAATCACACACATCGGTTTTTCCATCTATTTTGTCTCCCTAGAAACTCCCAATAGTTCCCTCATTCATATCTAGATACAAACATTCTTTCCAAATTTCAATGTTCATCTGGGTTTTCAGGCCCAATGACTCTTGGGGAATCACATTGGTCAAGAGGATCGGAGGTCAGGCTCATCGTACCCTTTTGGGGGGAATTGTTTCTTACTACGAGACTCTCTTATAGAATCACTATATGTTCGTGAAATCCTTCCTAGACCCTGATACAAGGCTAGTTACCCCTATGTCAATGACTTTATTATAAGCATGTATTTATGGGGACTATCACTTGTATATCACTGGTTCTATATCACTCTCTAATTTAATTATGATGCTTTGTTCCGTGGCCATGTTCGAGCACTCTGGAGTTTATTGATGTCCAAGGATATGGCTAATGTCTTGGGGATGGGATGGAGCCTTTATGAGGTTTCCTACATATCCTGTGAAAATAGGAATAAAAAACCCCATAGTTTTTTTGACGTAGTTTAAGATCGTATGAATAGACCCATCCAGGCAGTTTAACGTCATATAGTAAAGACGTGAATATTGGGCTCATAAATCATTGGGGAATCCAGTGTAACCTATTTCATACAAGAAATAGAGTCAACATAGTTCTTCATACGGGGATCTATGTCATGATAGATGTTACATTAGAGGCCCTAGGTGGGGCTTATTCATATGAGACTTCCTTTAATTGCTTCATCGGAAATATATCTGTTTGAGTGGAGATGAGATGTAACTAGGATTACATCCCAATGGTGATTCCTCGCTAGGGGGAATTCCCATCATGTTATTGGTACAATCATCACTAGTCTCTAAGCTCATGTGATCTATGTTCAGTGTGAGATACAAGAGATAGTAATAGATCGAACACATTGCATGTGAGAACATTCGTACGGAGCTTACACATTAAATTTTATCTTTGAGAGGGATGGTTTCCCATATCATAGAGGATATGGTATGGAGATTGGGACTTAGGAAGGCATTCTATGTATCTCAGTTATGGAAAGAATCATAGTTCTCATAGTTCATTTATCCCTTAACCTGTTAGTAGGCTAAGGTGGATTATCGCACTTAGAGACATTATGGCCATCCTTGAGGATTTTGGGATGTTAGGGGATTATACCAAGATGAATTCCCTATTGTTTTGGGACACCTTATATAATGTCGGTGGTTGGGGATTACATAATAAGGTTACCCAATTGTTGGAGATATATTATATTTTATTGGTAGTCGGGGCTAACGCATAGAGACTACTTGTTTGGTACACTCATATCATGTTGTTGATTGGGGATTACACTTTAAGGTTTCCCAATTGGTCAGAGATTACACTGTTGGGCGGCCCGTTTGGTATACTCATTATTTATCTTCTAACATATTAAAGAAAGGTAATGATGACCATTATGGTCAGTCTCAGAGAATAATATTGGTAAGGTCACCTGAGGGAATTTCCCTAGACCATCAAGGAAATTTCCCCTATAAAATGGGTATGCAGTTAAAAAAATCCTAGTATGGGTCCACAAGGAATGACTCTAAGTAGGTATACCATAAAAGGTTGGTATATCCTAGAGGATTGTCTTAAATGTCTTAGATATGTCTTGATTGTCTGCCTGATATATTTGGGAACCAATCTTACATGGTATACACATCTATTGGTGTCAACCTAACTAGCATGCCTCGAATGCCTTCACATGGGAGAAGTAGACGTGTTTGAGATGTTTTACATAACCAAACAAGACATGTTTGGGGTCTCACATGTGATCAAAGTAGACATGACTGGGGTCTTGTGCATGATTAAAGTAGGCCTGACTGGGGTCTTCCACATGATCAAAGTAGACAAGAATAGGTTCTTGCGGGTGATCAATGTAGATGTCATTGGGTCTTGCTTATGATCAACCTAGCTTATCCTAGAACTATTTCATTCCCATATAAACATGTCTATGGAAAATCACATAATCATTATAAAATGTCAATGACTCCTTCGCATGATCAAAGTGTGTTGTCTATGATGTCTTCGAATGATTGAAATGACATGTCATAGACATTTCAAGAGGTTTGTCTCTTGATCGTCTTAGCTTGTCTTCAGATTATCACGTGGTAATTCCACCATATCGATGGGAAATTGTATGATTGTTCCAAAATTTCAATGATGTCTCACAAGGTCTTCCTAGCTTATCTCGTGACAATGCGTACATGTCAAGGGGATATCACCTGATCAACTTGACTTGTCCTTGGGATATCGTGTGATAATAGTGACATGTCAATGGGTTGTCATAGGGTAAGCCGAACTTTTCCAAGGCTTGTATTTTAATCAACATTGCATGTATAAGCTTTCCCAAGTACATATCAAGACCATATAAGGGTCTCATGATCTTGTTTCCTTGAACCATTCACATGGTGGTCTCTCATCGATGTGTCTAGTGTCTTTACATCTATCCAAGTGCTGAAACTGCATGTCCAAAGGGATCATTCCTCAAGATGCATGGTAAATTATTAGTAAATGTAGAAGGATACCCATCCATAATAGGGTATACTTATAAATTTCCCAATGGGTTGAGTCCATGAACATACTGGAGGGTGTTCACATGGTGACACCTCATAAAGGTCTGCAGATTGCATAACCCTAAAGAGGTCTTACGATGGGTACTACCACCATGTGTAGGTCTGTTTATTATTGTAACCTCCATGGGTAAGGGTGAATCTTGTATAAAGAGGATGCATAAACTATTGGGTTGCACGTCCTCTCTGCCTTCCCTGTATGGGGTAGGGGTATCAACGAAGGATGCATGTAGGCATCGCGAGTCATTAAGGCTCTTCTTATTATAAGGCCTAAGGGGACCAGCATGGTCGATTGTTTGAGGATTCATACAGGCATCGCATATGTGGGTTCCCATATTAATGGATACCTATCTTGGTTAACAAAACCTAAGGATGGTAGGCTCGCAAGATCATGAAGCTCCAATATTCATGCGATTCACATATCTTCAACAAAGGGTCCCGAGATGGTTTCATCTGTCATGCTAAGGACTCATAGGGGTACTTGATGGCTAAAGAAACCATATATAGGGCTGCATGTGATCACTGCAAGATAAGGACGCTGATAGTATTCACAAGACTTGGTGTTCATCATGCACATTGGCTCATACTTATAGGAAATAGTATGGGTGTACCATGCATTGAATGGGATTCCATGGCTCATGCAATCTCTTGACCAAGGAAAAGGATTGTTGGAGATTACATAAGGTAAGCATTCCATTGTTGTCTTCATTGGAAATGGTCTATAATGCATGAAATGTTGTGTGTCTGCGGTTACTCAAATACAACCGCATGATTCCATAGGGATCATGTGGGAAAATATCATTGCACCTTGCGATTGTATGACAAGGAACGAGGTTCTCGTGAAGGGTATGTGAATCCATAGGGAGTTCTCAACTACTCAGGGGGGCACTTCTCTACATAGAAAACTACATGACATTATATTGTCTTGTGATTACGTGATCTTGTAAAGATCACGCTATAAGCTCCTTTCACTACATCCTGCAATAGATTCTTGCGAGAGAGAGGTCACATATTTACCTAGAGGAGTTTTTTGATGATGTTGGCAGGCTACCCCTTCTTTTTTAGAGCCCTCTTACCCCTCTACCTTTTCATGTGTTTTTCTAAATAGGGAAATGTTTATATAGGTGAGGGGAGGATGAGTCTTATGCTACTTTTCATGAGATGAACACCATGTGTACTAGATGACGTGGTGAATATTGAATCGCATGATAATTTCATTTGATCATGAGATGCCTATGTTTTTCTACGATGGCATCATGTGATCAGAAAAATATGAATTAAATTAGACGGAAAATACTCAATGGTGGAAGGGTTTTTTAGTCAAGAATGTATTTTCGGCTGCATGATCAAATAATGATGTGATGGGATTGACTCCCTTCTATGACGTCATGTGTTGCAAATAAATCCAATTTAAATAGGATAAAAATACATCAGAGGCAGAATGGGTTAACAGCCATACAACTAATTGTGATGCCTCTTTTTTCTTTAGTTCAGTTTCATGATCAAAGGATGATCATGTGATGGCATCTATCGTTATCATGGGGTATTGTGGAAGTCCAATAACATCCATTCTTGGGCCTCTCGGTGACCAATGTTGGTTGCCTTGGACTCACGCTATTAACAAAGAGCTAGTGATGGTGGTGATGAAGAGTGTCGAGTGATCATGCAATTATCATCAAGTTTCCATGTCAAACAAGCAGCATCAGTGCGGTAGGTTAAAGATGGATTCTCAGGATGTGTGGGGTCAATTGATTCAAATTTGTGAGGTGTGGGAAACTTCATTTTTGAAATGAAATTGTGAGGCATCGATTTGAAGTAGATGACTGGGATCAGCAGGAGGCATGATCACATAGTTCGGATCATTGGGTGGCAAGATCAGATGACCCAGGTTTAATCACCATGAAAATATTACATCTCACATTGAATTCCTGTACTTTCTTTCCTCTAGTATATAAGATACTTCCTAACTTCTACCTTTTGAGACACCAATGAGGTTGACACTCGTACCACATGAATCACCTACATCATGGGCTTCAACCCATCGAGTATATGGATTGGACTATATGTGTGCGCCAGCGAGGTTGTGCACTACATGCCCTGGGCATGAATTCCTCTTACGAGAGCTATACTCCTCTATATTCAAAACCCTTTTAAGGATTTCATGCAAACAATATTTTAATTCCCACACTATAATTAAACTTATTGCACAAATATTAGTGCCATCATATATATCTACTAATCGAATTTATTTTATTATAATCAATTTCATATTGAATTTTGATATAAAAACTTTTTAACTTTTGAACATTTACTCTTTGGAAATCAGTTTTCTCATCCCGTTTGAAGGTATAACTTTAAATTAAATTTTTCTGTTAATGCCCCTATTTAAGGATTACATGAAAACTATATTTCCATTTCCACACAATCTTCAAACTTATTGCACAAATATTAATGCCATCATATATATCTATTAATCTAATTTATTTCATTATAATCAATTTCATATTTAATTTTGATATAAAAACTTTTTAACTTTTGAACATTTTGTTTTGGGAAAACTGTTTTATCATCCCATTTGCGGGTATAATTTTAAATTAAATTTTTCCACTTATGTCCAATTTTAAGGATTGTATGCAAAATATATTTGCATTGACACACAGTCTTCAAACTTATTACAGAGATATTAGTTCGGGTCTTCTGTAGAAATATTAGTACCATCATATATATCTATTAATCTAATTTATTTCATTATAATCAATTTCATATTGAATTTTGATATAAAATATTTTTAACTTTTGAACATTTTCTCTATGAAAAATCGTTTTCTCATCCCATTTGCGGGTATAATTTTAAATTAAATTTTTTCACTTACGTCCCCTTTTAAGGATTGCATGCAAACCATATTTCCCTTGACACATAATCTTTAAACTTATTTCAAAAATATTAATGCCATCATATATATCTATTAATCTAATTTTTTCATTATAATCAATTTCATATTGAATTTTGATGTAAAAACTTTTTAACTTTTTAACATTTTCTCTTTGGAAAACCATTTTCTCATCCCGTTTTCAGGTACAATTTTAAATTAAAATTTTTTACTTATGTCCCCTTTTAATGATTACATGAAAACTATATTTGCATTTCCACACAGTCTTCAAAATTATTTCCCAAATATTAGTTCCATCATATATATCTATTAATATAATTTATTTTATTATAATCAATTTCATATTGAATTTTGATATAAAAACCTTTTAACTTTTTAACATTTTCTCTTTGGAAAACCGTGTTCTCATTCTGCTTATTGGTATAATTTTTAATTAAAATTGTCCACTTATATCCCCTTTTAAGGATTTCATGCAAACTATATTTGCATTGCCACATAATGTTCAAACTTATTGCCTAAATATTAGTGTCATCCTATATATCTATTAATCTAATTCATTTAATTATAAAAAATTTCATATTGAATTTTGATATAAAAACTTTTTAACTTTTGAACATTTTCCCATTGGAAAACCGTTTTCTCATCCCGTTTGCGGGTATAATTTTAAATTTAATTTTGAAACTTAGGTCCCCTTTTAAGGATTGCATACAAACTATATTTTCATTGCCACACAATATTCAAACTTATTGCATAAATATTTGTGCCATAATATATTTATATTAATCTAATTTATTTTATTGAAATCAATTTTTTGTTGAATTTTGGTATAAATTTTTTTTTAACTTTTGAAAATTTTCTCTTTGGATAACCATTTTCTCATCTCCTTTGCGGGTATAATTTTAAATTAAATTTTTCCACTTATATCCCTTTTAATGGATTGCATGCAAAATATATTTGCATTGCCACACAATCTTCAAACATATTGCATAAATATTAGTTCCATCATATATATCTATTAATATAATTTATTTCATTATAATCAATTTCATAATGATTTTTGATATAAAACCTTTTTAACTTTTGAAAATTTTCTCTTTGGAAAACAATTTTCTCATCCCGTTTGTGGGTATAATTTTAATTTAAATTTTTCCACTTATGTCCCCTTTTAAGAATTGCATGAAAAATATGTTTTCATTGCCACAAAATCTTCAAACTTAATACACAAATATTAGTGGAATTATATATATATATATATATATTAATCTAATTTATTTCATTATAATCAATTTCATATTGAATTTTGATATAAAAACTTTTTAACTTTTTAACATTTTATCTTTGGAAAACTGTTTTCTCATCCCGTTTGAGGGTATAATTTTAAAATAAATTTTTCCACTTATGTACCCTTTTAAGTAATGAATGCAAACTATATTTGCATTGCCACACAATCTTCAAACTTATTGCCTATATATTAGTGGCATTATATATATCTATAAATCTAATTTATTCCATTATAATAAATTTCATATTGAATTTTGATATAAAAACTTTTTAACATTTTACAATTTTCTCTTTGGAAAAAAATTTTATCATCCCAATTGTGGGTATAATTTTAAATTTAATTGTGCCATATATTTCCCCTTTTAAGGATTGTATGCAAACTATATTTTCATTTCCAAACAATGTTCAAACTTATTGCACAAATATTAGTGTTGTCATATATATCTAGTAATCTAATTTTTTTCATTGTAATCAATTTCATATTAAATTTTGATATACAATTTTTTTAAATGTTGAATATTTTCTCTTTGGAAAACTGTTTTCTCATCCCGTTTACGGGTATAATTTTAAATTAAAATTTTTCACTTATGTCCCCTTTTAAGGATTGCATTAAAGCTATATTTGTATTTCCACACAATCTTAAAACTTATTGCACAAATATTAGTGCCATCATATATATCTATTAATCTAATTTTTTAGTATAATCAATTTCATATTGAATTTTGATATAAAAAATTTTTATCTTTTGAACATTTTCACTTTGGAAAACCATTTTCTCGTCACGTTTGCAGGTATAATTGTAAATTAATTTTTGCCACTTATGTCCCCTTTTAAGGATTCCATGAAAACCATATTTGCATTGAAACACAGTCTTAAAACTCATTTCACAAATATTATTTCCATCATATATATCTATTAATCTAATTTATTTCATTATAATAAATTTCATATTGAATTTTGATATAAAAAAATTTTAACTTTTGAATATTTTCTGTTTGGAAAACCATTTTCCCATACCGTTTGTGGGTATAATTTTAAATTAAAATTTTCTAATTATGTCCCTTTGTAACGATTGAATGCAAACTATATTTTAATTACCACAGATTCTTCAAACTTATTACACAAATATTAGTGCCATAATATATATCTATTAATCTAATTTTTTTGTTATAATCAATTTCATATTGAATTTTGATATAAAAACTTTTTAACTTTTGAACAATTTATCTTTGGAAAACCGTTTTATCATCCCATTTGTAGGTATAATTTTAAAATAAATTTTGCACTTATGTCCCCTTTTTAAGATTGCATGAAAAATATATTTTCTTTTCCACACAATCTGCAAACTTATTTCACAAATACTTGTTCCATCATATATATCTATTAATCTACTTTATTTCATTATAATAAATTTCATATTGAATTGTGATATAAACACTTTTTAACTTTTGAACATTTTCTCTTTGGAAAACCGTTTTCCTAACCTGTGGGAGGGTATAATTTCAAATTAAAATTTTACACTTCTGTCATCTTTTAAGGATTCCATGCAAACTATATTTTCATTGCCACATAATCTTCAAACTTATTGCACAAATATTAGAGCCATCATATATATCTATTAGTCTAATTTATTTCATTATAATCAATTTCATATTGAATTTTGATATAAAAACATTTTACCTTTTGAACATTTTTTCGTTGGAAAACTGTTTTCTCATCCCATTTGTGGGTATAATTGTAAATAAATTTTTTCCACTTATGTCCCCCTTTAAGGATTGCATGAAAATTATATTTTCATTGCCACACAATCTTCAAACTTATTGCATAAATATTAGTGCCATCATATATATCTATTAATCTAATTTATTTCATTATAATCAATTTCATATTGAATTTTAATATAAAAACTTTTTATCATTTCAACATTTTCTCTTTGGAAAACCGTTTTCTCATCCCGTTTGAAGGTATAATTTTAAATTAAATTTTTCCACTTATATCCCCTTTTAATGATCACAAGAAAACTATATTTGCATTGCCACACAATATTCAAACTTATTGCACAAATATTAGTGCCATCATATATATCTATTAATAGAACTTATTTCATTATAATCAATTTCATATTAAATTTTGATATAAAAAATATTTAACTTTGGAAAAATTTCTCTTTAGAAAATAATTTTCTCATCCCGTTTGCGGGTATAATTTTAAACCAAATTTTTCCACTTATGTCCCCTTTTAAGGATTTCATTCAAATTATATATGCATTGTGATATAATCTTCAAACATATTGAACAAATATTAGTGTCATCATATATATCTATTAATATAATTTATTTCATTATAATCAATTTCACATTGAATTTTGACATAAATACTTTTTAACTTTAGAAAGTTTTTTCTTTGGAAAACCGTTTTCTCATCCCCTTTGCGGGTATAATTTTAAAATAAATTTTTTCAATTATGTCCCCTTTTAAGGATTGCATGCATACTATATTTGCATTTCCGCACAATCATCAAACATATTGCACAAATATTAGTGCCATCATATATATCTATTAATCTAATTTATTTCATTATAATAAATTTCATATTAAATTTTTATATAAAAACTTTTTAAATTTTGAAGATTTTCTCTTTGGAAAACTGTTTTCTCATCCCATTTGTGGGTATAATTTTAAATTAAATTTCACCACTTATATCCCCTTTTAAGGATTATAAGAAAACTATATTTGAATTTCCATAAAATATTTAAACTTATTGCACAAATATTAGTGCCATCATATATGTATATTAATATAATTTATTTCATTATAATCAATTTAATATTGAATTTTGATATAAAAACTATTTAAATTTTGAACATTTTCTCTTTGGAAAACCTTTTTATCATCCCGTTTTCAGGTATAATTTTAATTTAAATTAGGCCACTTATGTTCCCTTTTAAGTAGTTCATGCAAACTATATTTGCATTTCCACACAATTTTCAAATTTATTGCACAAATATTAGTTCCATCATATATATCTATTCAACTAATTTATTTCATTATAATCAATTTCATATTGAATTATGATATAAAAACTTTTTAACTTTTTAACATTTTCTCTTTAGGAAATCATTTTCTCATCCCCTTTGCGGGTATAATTTTAAATTAATTTTTTCCACTTATGTCCCCTTTTAAGGATTACATGCAAACTATATTTGCATTGCCCCATAATCTTCAAACTTATTGTAAAAATATCATTTCCATCAAATATATTCATTAATCTAATTTATTTATTTATAATCAATTTCATATTGAATTTTGATATAAAAACTGTTTAACCTTTAAACATTTTCTATTTGGAAAACTGTTTTATCATCCCGTTTGGGGGTATAATTATAAATTAAAATTTTCCACTTATGTTCCCTTTTAAGGATTGCATGAAAACTATATTTGAATTTCCACACAATCATTAAACTTATTGAACAAATATCTATGACATCATATATATCTATTAATATATTTTATTTAATTATAATCAATTTCATATTTAATTTTGATATAAAAACTTTTTAATTTTTGAACATTTTCTCTTTGGAAAACCGTTTTCTCATCCTATTTGTAGGTATAATTTTAAATTAAATTTTGGCACTTATGTTCCCTTTTAGGGATTGCATGCAAACTATATTTTCATTGCCGCCCAATCTTCAAACTTATTGCACAAATAATAGTGTCATCATATATATCTATTAATCTAATTTATTTTATTATAATCAATATCATATTGAATTTTGATATAAAAACTTTTTATCTTTTGAATCTTTTCTTTTTAGAAAAATGTTTTCTCATCCTGTTTGCGGGTTTAATTTTATATTAAAATTTTTCCACGTATATTTCCTTTTAAGGATTTTATGAAAACTATATTTGCATTGCCTCACAATCATCAAACTTATTGCACAAATATTAATATCATCATATATAACTATTAATCTGATTTACTTCATTATAAGCAATTTCATATTGTATTTTGATATAATTGTTTTTTAACTTTTAAACATTTTCTCTTTCATGAACCGTTTTCTCGTCCCGTTTTCAGGTATAATATTAAATTAAATTTTGATACTTATGTCCCCTTTTAAGTATTTCATGCAAATTTATATTTGAATTGACACATAATCTTTAAACTTATTGTACAAATATTAGTGCCATCATATATATCTATTAATCTAATTTATTTTATTATAATCAACTTCATATAGATTTTTGATATAAAAACATTTTAACTTTTGAAAATTTTCTATTTGGAAAACCGTTTTCTCATGCTGTTTGCGGGTATAATGTTAAATTAAACTTTTCCACTTATGTTCCCTTTTAAGGATTGCATGCAAACTATATTTTCATTGCTACACAATCTTCAAACTTATTGAACAAATATTAGTGTCATCATATATATCTATTAATCTAATTTATTTCATTATAATCAATTTCATATTGAATTTTGATATAAAAACTTTTTAATTTTTGAACATTTTCACTTAAGAAAACCATTTTCTCATCCTGTTTGCGGGTATAATTTTAAGATAAATTTTGGCACTTATGTTCCCTTTTTGGGATTGCATGCAAAAATATCTGCATTTCCACACAATATTCAAACTTACTGCACAAATATTAGTGTCATCATATATATCTATTAATCTAATTTATTAAATTATATTCAATTTCATATTGATTTTTTATATAAAAACTTTTTAACTTTTAAACATTTTCTCTTTGGAAAACCGTTTTCCCATCCTATTAGTGGGTTTAATTTAAAATTAAACTTTTCTACTTATGTCCCCTTTTAATGATTGCATGAAAACTATATTTTTATTTCCACACAATCTTCAAAATTTTTGTGAAAATATTAGTGCCATCATATATATCTATTAATCTAATTTATTTTATTATAATCAATTTCAAATTGAATTTTGATATAAAAACGTTTTTACTTTTGAACATTTTCTCTTTGGAAAACCATTATCTCATCCCATTTGTGGGTTTAATTTTAAATTAAATTTTCAAACATATATCACCTTTTAATGATTTCATGCTGTAATGACCCACCAATTCTCAGTGGCTTGAGAGTATGATGAGTCATTACTAGACCTTAAGCGACATCTAAAAGGCGCCAAAGGATGGCAATAAATGCTGAAGGGTTTCAAGTAAAAGTAAGGGATGATTTACCCTTTAAGAAATAAACCCATAAACCAACCATAACCAAACATTCACTATATAATGCATGAAAAAATTAAAGACCAATAAACACTTCATTTATATCAAACTACATCAAAGTACACAACAGTGGAAGACTAAACTAAGCTTCAAAGTACACTGATGTTGAACAGCTCAATAATCTCAAAAGACACTACAAATTCATGCTCTACAAGCTCCAAGACCCACTACATCTCTCAAACATCACCAGAAGCCACTAGCAATAAGATGCTTTACCTTTACCTGTGTCCTAGAATACGAAATCTGGAAAATCACCAATGTACCAAGGAAGGGGTGAGTATAAAACTCAGTAGGTTTTCCTCAATGAATTCCCTACTCACGCCACAAGGATAGAGCAGTTATCAACATTTATATAAAAACATTTTATATAAAACATTTTTTCAAACGCAGTTTATAACTAAATATAAACATGTTTCCAAAACCATTCATAACCAAAGGCATTTCAATAGAAATTGAAACCAATTTTCCAGGAAGTCATTTTTCCAAAAAAAAACCAAAGAATCTTAAAAACCATTTCAAAAACATTCCCTTTTGGAATACCCAACCATTTCCCAACCCATGCTACCAACCATGCATGCTTCGTTATGATAGTTCCATACTCATTAGCAGTCTCTCATCGATCTACCAAGTCATCATAAGGTAATGTTTTCCCAAGTTCCATTACACCTTTGGCACCGAGTAGAAGGTCATATTTCAACCAAGCCTCGTACATATAGTAAACATTGTTCCATTAAACATTTGGCACTAATCACATGGTCATATTTCAACCAAGTCTCATACATGCAACATGAACACCCACCACATATTCCCAACGGTCATGCCAAAACCCCCTTTCAATAAAAACACCTTTTTATTGAAAACCATTTCCATCAAAACCATTTCAATTCTAATCTATTTCAATAAAACTCCCTTTTTATTGAAACCCAAATCCATCAAATTCATTTCAATCTCAAACAATTTCAATTCAAAACCATTTCAATAAAACTCACTTTTTATTGAAAACCAAATCTATCAAAGTCATTTCAATCTTAAACCATTTCAATAAAATTCCCTTTTTATGGAAAACCCATTTTTCATCAAACCATTTACAATTTCAGCAATCATAATTTAAAATCAACATTTTAAATTCAAGAATTCAAATCACTTTGCACAAAAATTCACCATGATTTCAAAATTACATCAAAACCATAAATAATCACTAAAGAAGATTTATTCCATGCTTTTCACAATAAAAACCATTCAAATAAATCAATTTGAAACTAATCCAATCTATTACAACAAGAGGAGTTGAGAGTAAAGCCTCATACCTCAAAGGTTTTTATGGAAACCACAACCAAAGAAGAACGCTCAAGAAAACCGGGTTGCTTCATCAAAAACCCACCTTAGATCTCTTCTACTAGAAAGATCAAGACCAATGCTCATCTTATTTGGAATCCATGCACATAGATCTATCCATAACGGGCATAGATCTAAGAAACTGAGAGAAGAGGAGAGGTATATCTAAGTAGATCTAAGAAACCGATCAAGAATGAAGAAGAATGATCACAATCCTCAAGAATCTGGCTTCGATTCGCCAAGAGAAGCCTTCGGATTGTAACGACCCAATCTTTTTGAGTAGTATATTAACTTACTCTTATTGATTTAATAAGATGTTAATGGTTAATGCAGAAAGAGGAGTCGATGGCTTCATCTAGTAGACTCAACCCTTACGAAGCCCACTTATCAGAGCTTGGGAAGGAGGTAGCATCTGTGGGCTTCGCTTTGGACCAAGCCCAAGCCGAGCTCCAGCGTGTCAAGCTTGAACGAAAACGCTTGCAGGAGAAGTTCAAGTTAGTGGAGATTGCTACTAGGGCAATGTTATCTGAGACTCCCTCAGATTCTCTCACCATATCACACCTTACACTTAGGTCTTATGCCAGTGTTATAAGGGGCTATGTGATGAGACCCTAGTTTCCTTGTGTAATCCTCTCGGGTGAATAAATTGAGATTTCTTCCTTTAGTGATGTTTGTGAAATTTCAAATGCCTAGATAATTTTAGAATGTATTTTATTGATGAATTTTGAAAAAGGGATATTTTGAAATATTTATGTAAACCCTAAATAACTAATGATGTGTAATGATTTTCAAAAAATGGTCTTCTACAAAAGTGTTCATTAAGGAATTTGGAGTCTAATAAGATCAACTTAATTTTTGATGAATAGTAAATTATGAATAGTGATTTTACGCTTAGGATTAGTAATGTGACCAAATGGATTAGTTATTTTCACTTAAAGAAAGTTTTAGTATAATTTAGACACCTTGGTTAAGTAATGTGATTCAATAAAATGGGTAAATAACGGTTTCATAAATTATTAATCAAGTATTAGTTTTTTCGGATGAATAGTGTTTTTTAATTAAAAATATTTAGAAAATTATTTTTATAAAATGGAGTTCATTTTTGAAATCATATCATTGATATTTGGTTAAGGTGAAATTTTGGGATTATTCTGAGAAAGTTGAATTTTCAGTGAATAGTAAAAATACCGTTTTAGGGTTTCGGTATGTTTAATGACATCATAATGATGTCATGATGATGTCATGAGATCTTTTGAGGGTTGGCCGGCCAAGGGTGATGAATTATTGTTTTGGGGGCCCCATGTGGCCTAACTCCATGATAAATGCCAAGGGAGAGCCCATGGGTTTGAGAAAAGCACATGTGAGGTGTCCTTTGGCCATTAATGCTTTGTCCCCTCACTTTCCCTATAAATACCCACCCTTTCCTCCCTTGGTTTTCACTCCCAACACTTCCCCAAAGAATTTCTGGTCTTCTTACCTTCCAAAGAGTCCTCCCAAGGTGCCCCCAAGCCCTCAAGGTCCAATCCTTTGAGTTTCAAGAGTCACGTTTTAAGGTAAGGGATCCGACCCCTCTCTTTCTTTTCATGAAATCTCTTTTATGTCATTCCTATTATGCTCCATGTTTTTATGTGAGAGGATGTTCTTTTATATTCCTCTTACTCCCCTTTCATGTTTATATGATGAGAGATCCCCTCTTACTCTCATCATTTCGTTTTATGAAAGTTTAAGTGACGCCGTTAGGCTGCCGAATTTTTAAGGGATTCTTTCACCCTTCTCATTTTTCAAGTTCAATTTTCATGTCAAGTCTTTCAAGTTCCTTTTTATTATGTTGGGGTATGATCTCTATATCAATCATACTGATCTCTTATGATCATATGATGAGGGACCCTTTTTGATCTTGTCAAATCATTTTCTTTTGAAGTTAAGTGACGCCGTAAGGCTGCCGAATTTTCATAAGAGAAATCTAATCTTTTTCCTTCCATGTTTTTCATTTCAAATGGTATGTCCCTAAAATTTCGTTACCATGTCCATATGTACTTCTTATTCTTTCACCCTACTGTTTTATGGATCATTTATGAGTGGGTGACCCATGTCCCCTCTCATTTCAACGTTTTCTAAAACCCCGAAACTTAGCCGTTATGCAGCAGAATTTTCCCCTCAAAATGCCTCTCTCTTTTCTCAAAAATTATTTTATGTTATAAAGTGAATACTCAAAGCTCTTATTTCTACAAAGGTATTCACATATATATCAAAATGTTCCATTTTAAATTCTGGGATTTACATACATGAGACCCGCTTTCCCTTTCCGTGGGTTTAAAGTGACGTAAAGATCATGTCTTTAAAGCATTTTTTAAAACGTTATGATTATGAAATGAAACCCATTTATTTTATGATATGTGGGTTATTTATGAAATGTTTGATGATGATATATGTGGCTCACATGATAATAAAGGCAAATTTAAGGGTGCGCCCTGATAGCGCTCCAATGCATTGGGTAATGATGTAACCACTAGAGATTACAATTTTCACGATACCTTGGTGAATAACCTTGGTAATTTTCAAATGACACCTTGGGGATGGACCGTGGTGATATGTTCATGATTTTCTATGTTAAATGATGTAGCCACATCTTCAAGTTATGAAAAATGTTATTTTTATTATGAAATGCCTCATGATTTCTTCCTCATGCCTTAAAGTTCTTTTCATGTCCTTATTGAAGTATCTCATGTTCACATGTAAAATGTTCCTCTTGTTTCCCTTATTGGGCCTTCTGCTCACCCTTTCTTTTGATGTATGTCCCCAGGTTATGAGATGCAGTAATGAACCTAGAATGAACATAAGGAGACGCCTTGCAAGTGTTTAAGAAGAATGTTTTATGTTTTTTTTTATGTATTATGATCCTTGTTTCCAAGACACTAAACCTTAACGATCCTCATATTTGTGTAATGTAATGAAAGTTTTTGTTATAAAATGGCGGGATGCCATAGTTGGTATCAAAGGATGGTTTAGTTATTTGTGGAAATTAGGATATAAAAACTTTAGGAAGAATCCTATAGAAAAGTTTAAATATAAGAAAACTTCCTGGTATTTTGGTAAGTATTGAGTAAGTGGTCTATCAAACAAATACATCCCTGCCTGGATACGAGCAGGTAGAGGCGGCTCTGGCACAGATGTACATAGGGGTAAAACCCGAAAACACCGCTTTGAGCTAGACTCGAACGGGAACTGGTGCACGATAACGGGCCTTGCTGCACTCTTGGTTACGACACTCCCGGGGGATATGTTTGGTTAATCACATGCTTTTTATGAATCATTATGAAGGAATTATAGAGAAGTATAATTGTCTAAGCATGAAGTCTTAGTTAAAAGATTCATAAATGAAATAAGTTTCTCACTAAGGTTTTATTCTTTTAGAAAATGGCGGGCAATAGGAGAAACCGTGCCGATGGTGACCGCAATGCACCATGTGCTGACGGCCCTCCGATGGAAGCCGGAATGGAAACATTCATGCGGATGATGAACCAAATGACTCAAGTTATGAGTAATAACTTGAATCAAGCTAAGAGGCCGACCTCACCACGAAGGGAACAACTTTCTGTTGAGTCCTTCATGCGTCAACGACCGCCAACATTCAGTGGATCTACTGACCCATTGGTTGCAGAACAATGGATAAGCTCCATTGAAAAGATCTTTTCTGTACTTCATTGTTCGGAACAAGAAAAAGTCACCCTTGCTGTTTACCGCCTTGAGGGAGAAGCTGATCAGTGGTGGTCACTGATCAAAAACACGAAGCCACGAGGAGAGATGGAAGCTATGGAGTGGGAAGAATTTCGGGGAATTTTCTTTAACAAGTATTTCCCTCATTCCATGAGAACGAAAATGGAGAAAGAGTTTCTCGAGCTGAAGCAGAAGGAGAATGAATCTGTCGGAAGCTATGAGATGAACTTCACAAGGCTTTCCCGTTATACCTCAAGCTTTGTCATGGACCCTAATGGGAAGGTTGATAGATTCTTTGGTGGACTACGACCACATCTGCGGAAGAATCTAGCCAACAGGGACTACGATAACTATGAAGAAATAGTTCGAAGTGCTATGAAAGTTGAACTAGAGTTTGGGGAGACACAGTGGTCTCACAAATCTAATGAGAAGAAGAGAACTCTAGAACCGAGCCTGGGAAGAAGTTTTGATCAGGAAAGAGGTGGAAAGCATATGCAACATGCCACATGCAATAAATGTGGGAAGAAGCATCCGGGGAACTGCTTGATCGGAAGTGGCAAGTGCTATAGGTGTGGAAAAGAAGGCCATATTTCTCGAAATTGTCGTGGTGATGTGAAGCCTCAACTTCCCAACACTAACGACAGAGGAAAGATGGTTCTGGCCCTACCCGAAGTCACATGCTTCAAGTGTGGACAGCTTGGGCACTTTGCTAATCAATGTCCAAATCCGAGGGCGGTGGAGGGGAATCACCATCAACCTCAGCAGAGGCCAAGGGAGCAAGGTCGTGCTTTCTCTATCACAACAACTGAAGTTGAAGTTCCGAACGATGTGGTAGCAAGTACTCTTGTTGTCCTCTCAAAACTAGCAAGTGCTTTATTTGATTCTGGTTCTACGCATTCCTTTATTTCTTCCAAGTTTGCAAAGAATATAGAATCAATCCCTGAATTGCTTGAGGTAGAGTTGTCAGTCAAGACTCCAAGTGGGATTATCCATGCATCAACAGTGTTTAGAGACTCTAGTGTTTACTTTGGTGAGCACAATCTTATCGCAAATCTAGTAATCATCCCCATGATGGAATTCGACGTTATACTAGGGATGGACTGGCTCTCAAAGTATAATGCTAAGATCAAATGCAGAAGTAAGGAAATCTCAGTAGTCTTGAAAGAAAGACCTACAGTTATCTTCCGAGGAGAGATATCCCGAACTGATCCCTATCTAGAAGCACCTCCTATAGCTTTCTTTATGGAGTTAATCGGTGATGAGGAAGAAGGGAAGGGGAGCATACAAATTGAAGATGTTCCGATTGTTCAGGAATACATGGATGTATTTCCTGAGGAGTTACCTGGACCTCCCCCAGAAAGAGAGGTAGAGTTCTCCATTGAACTCGTACCTGGGTCTCAACCGATATCAAAGACTCCGTATAGAATGGAAAATGTGGAGCTAGAGGAGCTAAAGAAACAACTCCAAGACTTGTTGGAGAAGGGGTTTATCCGACCGAGTGTGTCTCCTTGGGGAGCACCAGTTCTCTTTGTGAAGAAGAAGGATGGATCAATGCGGCTATGCATTGATTATAGAGAACTAAACGGGATCACAGTGAAGAACAGATACCCTCTTCCAAGAATTGATGATTTATTTGACCAACTTCGTGGGGCTCAATTCTTCTCTAAGATTGACCTTCGATCTGGTTATCATCAACTGAGGGTGAAGAAGGAAGATATTCCAAAGACTGCCTTCCGATCAAGATATGGGCATTATGAGTTTACTGTTATGCCCTTCGGCTTGACTAATGCTCCTGCTATTTTCATGGATTTGATGAATAGAGTCTTTAAGGACTACCTTGATAACTTTGTGGTAGTTTTTATTGATGATATTTTGATATATTCAAAAAGTCGGGAGGAGCATGAAGATCATCTGAGGGTTATTTGGAAAACTCTACGGAAGGAGAGGCTCTTTGGGAAGTTCAGCAAGTGTGAGTTTTGGTTACAACAAGTGGCTTTCTTGGGGCACATCGTAACCAATGAAGGAATCTCGGTTGACCCTGAAAAGACAATGGTTGTGGAGGAGTGGCCTCAACCCACAACAGTAACTGAGATTCGTAGTTTCCTTGGTCTAGCGGGATATTATAGGAGGTTTGTGAAAAACTTTTCACGGCTTTCTAATCCACTAACCAAGTTGACTCGAAAAGGGGTTAAGTTCATCTGGACAAAGGAATGCGAGGAATGTTTCCAAGAGCTGAAGAAGAGATTGGTTACTGCACCGGTGTTAACACTACCCTCTATCGGAGAAGGATTCGTTATTTTTAGCGATGCATCTCTGAAAGGGCTTGGGTGCGTCCTCATGCAAAATGACAAAGTAATTGCTTATGCATCTCGACAGTTGAAGATTCATGAGCAGAATTATCCTACGCATGATCTAGAGCTGGCGGCAGTTGTTTTTGCTCTAAAGATATGGAGGCACTATCTTTATGGGGAGAAATGTGATATATACACTGACCACCAAAGTCTAAAGTATATTTTCACACAGAAAGAATTGAACATGAGACAAAGGAGATGGTTGGAGCTTATTAAAGACTATGATTGTTCAATTCATTATCACCCTAGTAGAGCAAACAAAGTCGCGGATGCGTTAAGCAGGAAAGATCCTGTTGTTCTGGCAACAATGAGGATCCTGGGGGATCCCTTGATTAAAGATCTAGTAAAACTGGACATGGGAATTATAAGGAAAGGGAAATCATCAACCCTATCCCAAATGATTTCTCAACCTTCATTACTAGAGAAGATCAAGAAGGCTCAAAAAGAAGATCCTTTGCTGCAGGAGAAGTTCGAGGCTGTAAAGGATGGGAAGTTCCCTGATTTCAATATTGATCAAGAAGGTGTATTGAAATTTCGTACAAGACTATGTGTTCCATCTATTCCGGAGATAAAGAAAGAACTGATGGATGAAGCTCATAGATCTACTTTCTATATACATCCGGGAAGCACTAAGATGTATAGAGACCTTCGTGATCATTATTGGTGGGATAACATGAAGAGGGAGATTGCCGATTACACTACAAGGTGCCTGGTGTGTCAGCAAGTAAAGGCAGAAAGACAACTTCCTAAGGGGGTATTACAACCGCTACCCATACCAGTATGGAAGTGGGATAATATCACCATGGACTTTGTAACTGGTCTCCCAAAAACATCCAAAGGAAACAATGCGATATGGGTTATTGTGGACCGTCTCACCAAGACAGCCCATTTTATCTCTATTCGGGAAGATTTCTCTCTGGATCAGCTTGCCAAGATATACGTGAAGGAAGTGGTAAGGCTGCATGGGGTACCACTATCCATCGTATCTGATCGTGACCCAAGATTCACATCAAAATTCTGGAGAAGTCTTCAGCATGCTCTGAATACTGAATTGAATTTTAGTACGGCCTATCATCCTCAAACTGATGGCCAATCTGAAAGGACTATTCAGACACTCGAAGACATGTTGAGATTATGCTCAATGGAATTTAAAGGTGGATGGGATCAACACCTCCCATTAGTGGAGTTCTCTTATAACAACAGCTTCCATGCGAGTATTCAGATGGCACCCTATGAAGCTCTGTATGGAAAGCGGTGTAGAACTCCTACTTGTTGGGATGAAACTGGTGAGAGGAAGCTTCTTGGGCCTGATCTCGTGCAAGAGATGACAGAACAGGTTCATGCCATCCAACAACACATAAAAGCTGCTCAGAGTCGGCAGAAGAGCTATGCTGACAATCGACGAAGAGACTTGGAGTTTGGTGTTGGTGACAAAGTCTTTCTTCGAATCTCTCCATGGAAGAGAGTCATGCGGTTTGGGAAGAAAGGGAAGCTTAGCCCTAGGTACATTAGCCCCTATGAAATCCTTGATCGCATAGGAGCAGTGGCCTATCTTCTAGCACTTCCACCGAACCTAGCTCAAGTTCATGATGTCTTCCATGTATCTCTCTTGAGGAAGTACATACCCGACCCTTCGCATGTACTGAACCCAGAGGTGGTACAACTTGAACATGACCTCTCTTATGAGGATCAGCCAGTGGAGATCTTGGACCGTAGAGACAAGGTTCTACGAAACAAGACTACCCACCTTGTGAAAGTGTTGTGGAGGAGTCATAAATATGAAGAGGCGACTTGGGAGCCTGAGGAAACAATGAAGCAAAAGTACCCTCACCTTTTCGACTAGGCCTCAAGTGTAAATTTCGGGGACGAAATTTCTTAAGGGGGGAAGAATGTAACGACCCAATATTTTTGAGTAGTATATTAACTTACTCTTATTGATTTAATAAGATGTTAATGGTTAATGCAGAAAGAGGAGTCGATGGCTTCATCCAGTAGACTCAACCCTTACGAAGCCCACTTATCAGAGCTTGGGAAGGAGGTAGCATCTGTGGGCTTCGCTTTGGACCAAGCCCAAGCCGAGCTCCAGCGTGTCAAGCTTGAACGAAAACGCTTGCAGGAGAAGTTCAAGTTAGTGGAGATTGCTACTAGGGCAATGTTATCTGAGACTCCCTCAGATTCTCTCACCATATCACACCTTACACTTAGGTCTTATGCCAGTGTTATAAGGGGCTATGTGATGAGACCCTAGTTTCCTTGTGTAATCCTCTCGGGTGAATAAATTGAGATTTCTTCCTTTAGTGATGTTTTTGAAATTTCAAATGCCTAGATAATTTTAGAATGTATTTTATTGATGAATTTTGAAAAAGGGATATTTTGAAATATTTATGTAAACCCTAAATAACTAATGATGTGTAATGATTTTCAAAAAATGGTCTTCTACAAAAGTGTTCATTAAGGAATTTGGAGTCTAATAAGATCAACTTAATTTTTGATGAATAGTAAATTATGAATTGTGATTTTACGCTTAGGATTAGTAATGTGACCAAATGGATTAGTAATTTTCACTTAAAGAAAGTTTTAGTATAATTTAGACACCTTGGTTAAGTAATGTGATTCAATAAAATGGGTAAATAACGGTTTCATAAATTATTAATCAAGTATTAGTTTTTTCGGATGAATAGTGTTTTTTAATTAAAAATTTAATTAAAAATAATTAGAAAATTATTTTTATAAAAATGACTTTATTTTTGAACTCAGAGCATCGATATTATGTTATGGTAATTTTTGGGGATTTTTCTAAAAAAATAAATTTTCGGTGAATAGTGTATTTATTTAAAAATAAAATTAAAAATATTTAGAAAATTATTTTTATAAAATGGAGTTCATTTTTGAAATCATAGCATTGATATTTGGTTAAGGTGAAATTTTGGGATTATTCTGAGAAAGTTGAATTTTCAGTGAATAGTAAAAATACCGTTTTAGGGTTTCGGTATGTTTAATGACATCATAATGATGTCATGATGATGTCATGAGATCTTTTGAGGGTTGGCCGGCCAAGGGTGATGAATTATTGTTTTGGGGGCCCCATGTGGCCTAACTCCATGATAAATGCCAAGGGAGAGCCCATGGGTTTGAGAAAAGCACATGTGAGGTGTCCTTTGGCCATTAATGCTTTGTCCCCTCACTTTCCCTATAAATACCCACCCTTTCCTCCCTTGGTTTTCACTCCCAACACTTCCCCAACGAAGTTCTGGTCTTCTTACCTTCCAAAGAGTCCTCCCAAGGTGCCCCCAAGCCCTCAAGGTCCAATCCTTTGAGTTTCAAGAGTCACGTTTTAAGGTAAGGGATCCGACCCCTCTCTTTCTTTTCATGAAATCTCTTTTATGTCATTCCTATTATGCTCCATGTTTTTATGTGAGAGGATGTTCTTTTATATTCCTCTTACTGCCCTTTCATGTTTATATGATGAGAGATCCCCTCTTACTCTCATCATTTCGTTTTATGAAAGTTTAAGTGACGCCGTTAGGCTGCCGAATTTTTAAGGGATTCTTTCACCCTTCTCATTTTTCAAGTTCAATTTTCATGTCAAGTCTTTCAAGTTCCTTTTTATTATGTTGGAGTATGATCTCTATATCAATCATACTGATCTCTTATGATCATATGATGAGGGACCCTTTTTGATCTTGTCAAATCATTTTCTTTTGAAGTTAAGTGACGCCGTAAGGCTGCCGAATTTTCATAAGAGAAATCTAATCTTTTTCCTTCCATGTTTTTCATTTCAAATGGTATGTCCCTAAAATTTCGTTACCATGTCCATATGTCCTTCTTATTATTTCACCCTACTGTTTTATGGATCATTTATGAGTGGGTGACCCATGTCCCCTCTCATTTCAACGTTTTCTAAAACCCCGAAACTTAGCCGTTATGCTGCAGAATTTTCCCCTCAAAATGCCTCTCTCTTTTCTCAAAAATTATTTTATGTTATAAAGTGAATACTCAAAGCTCTTATTTCTACAAAGGTATTCACATATATATCAAAATGTTCCATTTTAAATTCTGGGATTTACATACATGAGACCCGCTTTCCCTTTCCGTGGGTTTAAAGTGACGTAAATATCATGTCTTTAAAGCAGTTTTTAAAACGTTATGATTATGAAATGAAACCCATTTATTTTATGATATGTGGGTTATTTATGAAATTTTTGATGATGATATATGTGGCTCACATGATAATAAAGGCAAATTTAAGGGTGCGCCCTGATAGCGCTCCAATGCATTGGGTAATGATGTAACCACTAGAGATTACAATTTTCACGATACCTTGGTGAATAACCTTGGTAATTTTCAAATGACACCTTGGGGATGGACCTTGGTGATATGTTCATGATTGTCTATGTTAAATGATGTAGCCACATCTTCAAGTTATGAAAAATGTTATTTTTATTATGAAATGCCTCATGATTTCTTCCTCATGCCTTAAAGTTCTTTTCATGTCCTTATTGAAGTATCTCATGTTCACATGTAAAATGTTCCTCTTGTTTCCCTTACTGGGCCTTCTGCTCACCCTTTCTTTTGATGTATGTCCCCAGGTTATGAGATGCAGTAATGAACCTAGAATGAACATAAGGAGACGCCTTGCAAGTGTTTAAGAAGAATGTTTTATGTTTTTTTTTTATGTATTATGATCCTTGTTTCCAAGACACTAAACCTTAACGATCCTCATATTTGTGTAATGTAATGAAAGTTTTTGTTATAAAATGGCGGGATGCCATACGGATTGCCTCCAGAACGATGGGAGAACCTTCTTTGACCTTAGGAGAAGAAAACTCCCGAGTTAGGGCCGCTTAGGAGGAAAAAAGATCCACTTAGAAGAAAAATGTGTGAGATACACCTTTATAGGATCTCATTTAAGTGGCCGCATGGTTTGCCCGCACGGTTAGACAAACTTTGCGCTAACCGTGCATTAGCCACTGCCTCGGCAGACACTCCATGAACGGTATGGCCGCATGGTTAGACAAAACATGCACCGCTCGTGTGGAATCTACTGCCTCCAAGACCAACTATGCACGATTTTACCTCACGGTTTAGACAAACCGTAAGCTGTCCATGCGATATCCCCTTTGCCTCAAAACTTCATTCAAGTTCTCCCGACTCTCCCATTCATCACTCTTAACTTTAAAACCATGAAAGTCACCAAAAAGGGTTACATACTAGAAACTGGGGGTTCTAAATTCTCCTCACCATTGGTATTTCTGTCCTCGGAAAGTAGAAAACCTTCACCCAACTGAAAGAGTTATGGCCACTGCTCTTTCATTTCCTTCTCTTGTTCCCAAGTCTCTCCCTGAATATGACCATGCTGCCATAAAACCCGCACTAGGCTGATGATTTTTCCCCACAATACATTATATTTTCCTATCCACAATCCATACTAGGATATGTATCAACGAAGCATCTGGCTCTAGGTCAACATGATCCCATCTGATCACATGGTCAGGATTAGGCTGATACATTTTCAACTGAGATACATGGAACACATTATGCACCGAACTAAACTATGGTGGTAATTCTAATCGATATACCACCTCTCCAACCAGTTCACATATCTCAAAAGGGCCAATGTATCTAGGATTTAACATTCCCTACTTCCCGAAATGATGATGTCCATGCCTTGGAACGATCTTCAAGAAGACGTGATCACCCACAACAAACGACAACAGTCTTCGACGGTGATCTTCATAATATTTCTGACAACTCTGATCCATCTCCATCCACTTTCAAATCAATTTAATCTTCTCTATTTTTTCTTAGACAAGGCTTGGTTAGACTAGTGAAGTTTCACTCATTTCCACCCAACATAGTGGAGAATGACAAGGAAGCCCATACAATGCTTCAAATGGAGTCATGTGTATCGAGGCTTGATAGCTGTTATTTTATGAGAACTCCACTCAGGGTATATGCTCCTCCCATGAGCCACCAAAATCCATTACAAAATCTCGCAACATTTATTCCAACGTTTGTATCATCCACTTGGGTTGCCCATCCATCTAGGGAAGATACGTCATGCTCATAGTCAACTGAGTTCTGAGGGATTGCTGTAATGTTTTCTAGAAACAAGATGTGAACCTTGGATCTCTATCTGAGACTATAGACACTAGTACACCATGCCTTTTTACCACTTCTTGGATATATATTTTTAAAAGATCTTCTACCATATGAGTTTCATGAATAGGGATGAAATGGTCCAATATGGTTAGGCGATCCACTATCACCCAAATGAAATTGTGTTTCTGAACCGTTCTTGGAAGACCTATAACTAAATCCATTTCTATTTAATCCCATTTCCATACTAGGTTGGAAAAATATTGTAACATACCAACTGGTCTCTGATGGTCTTCTTTAACCTGCTGACAAATTAAGCACCGTGAGACGAACTCGACCACTTTCCTTTTCATGTCGCTCCACCAAAACTGTGTCTTCAACGCCTTATACATCGTCTGTGTACCTGGGTGTACATCCCATCTTGAATGGTGGTAAGCATGAAGGAGTTGTTCCTGAAAAACCATAGGTACAACCATCCAATCTATGAAACACAAAACTGAACCCCCATCAAGTTTCTAGCCATCAATGTTCTCCCCACCATTGAGTTTTGAATTTACAACCATACATTCTACATCAGATGTTTGTGCTTCTTTAATCATCTTTACTAAATTAGGAACAAGTGTTGCAGAAAAGAAAACGGCAACATCACTTTGGTCTTCACATTCCATATGCATATCAGCTAAGACCGACATCAACTACCATTCATCTGAAGCTACTTTAGCTAACTGAGCATATGAATTTCTACTCAATGCATCCGCCACCGAATTCACTTTTCCTGGTGTATACATCAAGTCAAAGTCAAAAATCTAGAGATACTTCATCCATCTCCTTTGCCTGAGATTCAAATCTCACTGTGAGAAAATGTGTTTCAAGATTTTTTGATCTGTAAACATAGTAAATTTATCACCAAAGAGATAATGTCTTCATGTTTTCAAAGCATAGACGACTACAGCTAACTCCAAATCATGTGTTCGGTAATTTTTCTCATGCACCCTCAACTGCCTTGATCCATAAGCAACCAAATGATCTCTTTTCATGAGAAAACATCCCAAACCTGATCCTAAAGCATCACAATACACTACATACCCCAGTCCGGATTCTGGAAAGATCAAGATAGGTGCTGATATAAGCCGAACATTCAGTTCCTGAAAGGATTTATGACATTCTTCCGTCCATTGGAAGAGAGCATTCTTCTTAGTCAGAACTGTCATTGGTGAATCTAGTCGTGAGAAATCACGCAAAAAGCATCGGTAGTAACCAGATAGAATAAGAAAACTTCATATCTCAAACACATTCTTCGGTGGTTTCCACAAGATAACAGCTTTTATATTTTTAGGATCAACAGAAACACCATTCTTAGAAATGACATGTCCAAGGAAATGTACTTCCTATATCTGAAAATCACACTTTGATAATTTGGAATATAAACTATCATATCTCAAGATTTGTAACCCTGTTTCTAGGTGCACCTCATGCTCCACCCTTTTATTTGAATACACCAAGATATCATCGATAAACACCACAACAAAATAATCCATATATCGTGAAATATTTGATTCATCAAAGCCATAAAGACCGTTGGTGCATTTGTTTGACCGAAAGGCATAACTACATATTCGTTGTGTCCATATCTGCTTCTGAAAGCTGTCTTTGGAATATCCTCCTTCCAAACTCACAATTGGTGATATCTGGATCACAAGTTAATCTTGGAGAACCACTGAGCTCCCCTTAATTGATCGAATAGATCATCAATGCATAGAAGTGGATATCTATTCTTTATCATAACTTGGTTAAGCTTACGATAATCAACATACAACTGAAGAGTTACATCTACCTTCTTGACAAACAACACTAGTATTGCCCATGGATAAGTACTTGGTCGAATGAAACCCTTGATTTCTAGATCCTCTAACTACACATTCAATTCCTGTAACTCTATTAGTGCCATCATATAAGACAGAAGGGAAATAGGACTGGTCCCCAGAAGGAGATCAATCATAAACTCAACTTCCCTTAGAGGTGGTAACCCTGAAAAGTTCTTTGGAAAGATGTCTGGGAATTGATCCACAATAGCTGGAAAAATATTTTCCCCAATCTCTTCCATTGATTCCAAAGTCAACGCTACCAATCGGTAAGAGATCATTCCCACCATTGGTGCCAACATGCTCTTTTCACCTTTCTTTACCATCCTCTCTCCTCTGAAGAGATGGTCGATGCCATCCTCAGTCGTGAAACTAACCATTATCCTATAACAGTCAATGTGATCCTTAAACATTGTCAACCAATCCATACCTAGGATTACATCATAGACATCCATGTCCAACATCGAGAAGTCCCATATTAACTCAACTCCATCAACAGTTATAGCACATGCTCTACACACAAAGTCTTGACATTCACTTTCACCAAGAAAAGTTTTCAATTTCAAAACAGAAGGCATCATTTCAAGTTTTAAACACAGCAATTCAAAAACATGAGATAAAATGAAGAATGTGATGCTCCAGTATCAAACAACACTAGCACAAGGGTAGAATTCAAAAGAATCATACATCTCATTATAGATGGTCCTACCTGATCATCGACAATCATCTGATCAGCTCTATACAATTGCTTCGTCACTGCACTATTCTCCTTGTTTCCTTCCTGAGATCTCCCTACTTAAGGAGTCATAGTATTTTGAGAATCACCATGGCAAGCTCTGTTATGCTGGTGAGACTGAGTCTGTTATCCTCATCCTGTCAAAGCATACGATGCTTGCGACGCCTGAGAAGTGTCACATGCACCCAACCTCGGAGCATTCCTATAATAGCCTTGTAGATGCCCCATCTTCTTGCAATTGTGACACGCTCTAGGTTGCGTTGTACACTCTTTCTTTATGTGGTGAATCGAACCACATTGAAAGCAACCTGATTTGCTCTTGGGTCATGGAGGAAGGTTCACTGATCCCGTTGTCTAGTTCTGATTTGCACTCGCACTGTGGAAATAGGTATCCCTTTTCCTCTTATTCCCAATGGTTGAGTTCCCACCATTTTTTGTAGGTATCATCATTCCTCCTCTAATTTATCCCGAGATATCATGCTCAACAACAGTCACTCTGTTCACCATCTCTGTATGAGACGGGTGGGAAATAAATATTCCTCCAACACATTGGTTATAAATTTATATCTCATGAGATAAGAATTGGAAACAAGTAGATGGGATTGATATGCTATGGGACATAGGTGAGTCCTAATTTACTATAGGAACTAGGTGTGTCCTGATCCACAATGAGAAATAGGTGATGAATCATGATCCATAGTGTTGATGGTCTTGGTAGTTAAAATTGACATATGAAATGGTTTTTTATATTTATGATGGTGCCACACTTTTATGACATGAGAGTATGTATCATGAATGATTTATGATGATTTCTCACTTTTATGGAAAATGTTTTCTAAAATGATTATGTTTTATTCCACGAATCATGTTTGTGATCTATAACTGGTTGGGTATGAACTTCATAATTTATTTTCAAAATCACATAACCTTTTTCATTTATTATGATTTAATATAATCATATATTGGTAACGCCCTGACCCCAGTTACCCAGAGTCGGTGCATTATTTTAATACATTGGCATGATTACAAGGAATCAAGTCCCAAATGACCGATCGGTTTAGCAGTCTTGGAAAATAGATTACATGCATGAATATTACATTACACATTAAGACATAAAAAAACAACATAAATAATCCTTTATGAACACCATTATTCTCTTGTCTTAACCCTGCATATCAATCACAATACACTTCTTGCAATCCTGGGAAAAATAAAACACAGAAAGGGGTGAGCTCAAATGCTCAGTAAGGGTAAGAAATACAACAGAAACATTCATAAATATGCATAAACATTTAAGGCAATGTATAACTAAAACAAAAGCCTTTTAAACTTGAACTTAAGCATAATATGGAAAAAATAAAATGAAATAATTCCATTTACTTATTCACATGGATATTCTACTAGTCGAATAATCACAGGAAATATCACTAACAACTTTCATAATGATGGAATGCATAATGCCAGACTATCATAACCACATAGTCAAGGCCTTGTGCCAAGACTACAAATAAGATTTTGTCAAGGTCTTGTGCCAAGACACTAGTTTTTCTCATGAGACCTACTGATGCATCGAGGAGCTATAGAGGGCTCCACCCATCACTTCCTAAGTCCAATTCATTTCTCTTATGAAAAGGTTTAAACATAACATAAACATTCGTATAAAAACTGGCATACAAAATGTCGATACTTTACCCACAAACCATGAATTGTATAAAAATAACACATCCACAATCAAAAATACCACAAAAACTTCAACACAATATGGAAGATTTGTATCATAATAAATCAACTTCAAACAAGTTTCAAATCCATTAAAGGATTTTGACATAGATGGAAATGATTTGTAAAACTCTTTGAGAGAAATATTCCTTTTTCATGAAAACATTTAAAAGTCACACAATTTAAAAAGGAAGACATTTAAATATATTTTTAAATCAAAGTGTCCCATACCACTTTAAAACTTTTTAAAGTAATTAACATTTTTAAACATTCATGTCCATTTAAAAAAATCCTTAAAACCATTTTGAAAACATGGACATTAATGAGAATGGTTTACAAGAATAAATCTTTAAAAAATTTTAAATGATGCTTTAGTAAAAATTACCTTAATAGAATACCTTTTAAAACTATTTTATGAAACATGGACACGAATAATAAATATATCTCAGTAGATACTTACGTAAAAACAACCTCGGATAATAAAGAGATTGTGAAATTAACCCTTACTAATTTGGTAACTTACGAAACATACACCCCATGAAAGAGGTATCATTCAATGAATATGTAAATACAAATATATTAAAGTGTATCACACAATGAATAAAATTATGGGAAGTACATACACCACACAAATGGTAATAGTGGTAATATGGTACAAATCTCATGGGAATAAGGAGTGAGATGAAAACCCCTTACCTTGCACATTCCTTTAGTCGAGGGTAAATTTAACCTCTTGTATGAAGATAGTTGTATGTTATTAAGGTATACCAAAAGTATATTAATATTTATGATATCATACATGATTAATTTATTTCTCTATACTACCCATTTAATAATAATTTACATGTTAAATTAACATTTCGGGTAATAATCCCTTTCTTTATCGTACATTTTTTAACTTGTTACTCTAGATTGTATCACATAGATCAAGATTTTAGTACTTCCAGAATATATAACCCGATTTATATATCATATATATTTATAATATAAATATGTATAATATACATATATATGAAATAAAAAACACCGTTTATGGAGACAGTAGTCCGTACGTACGCATAAACGTTGTTTCTGTTTTCATATCCTATTGAGCGGAACTAAGTGAATAAGATATATGTAAGTATATATATATATATATATTTCTCCAGTAGAATTATTATGTCCTATATTACATACTTATTAGTAATATATATTTTTATAATCGTCGATGAACGGTGAACGTGGAAATGAATCTCATCGCGTTGTAGAGACGGTAATGCGTACGTACGCACGAGCGACAATATCATTTCTTTAAAAGTGTGGAATTGGATGGTATATTATTTTTAAAGAGAAATTATCATGTTATATTCATTATTTATATACATATTACTCATCATTATATCCATCCAATTAATATAGTTTTGAATAACAAATTGCACCACAGCGTGGAGATGGTAAGTCATACGTACCCACACATGGTGACATTATCATTCATAAGATGGATAGGATAATGAATATAGTTGTGACATATTTATAATAACATCAAAGTATATAGAAGATACTGGAGGTTTTATTTTATAATTTAAACAACAAATAAAGAGTAAGTGGAAGAATACGAGAACTTGAAAGAGGGTGGTGAAATCGTTACCTCTTCCTCAGGTTCTTCCATTTGATTTGATCAAAAGGGATCTTTAAGTAGGCATTATGACCAAATTAGGGCCTCTAGGATGAAGTGAGGGAATTTTAAAGGATATTTGGGCAGGGTTTGGCCGAGCCAAATGGTTTAAAAGGTGTGAAATAGAGTGAAGGGCGAGTGCCCTTTTATAAGAGGGGTGAGGGGTACCTTAGAAAAACATAAAATATTATTTTATAATAAATTAATATTCGGATTATAATGGCTATAAATTAATTTATTTTGAGGATAAGGTTGGGATGGGTCGAAATCCACTCAACCAATAGGTTTTATATATGTTTGGGTCACTTTATTAACCATATCGTTTAGTTTTAACTCTTAGTTAATTAGTTTGACATTTACCATGTCTCTTTGTATTTTTATATTATATGGTTAATAAACATACTATAAACTTACAATAAACCCCCAAGTTGTCCATTAATGATACACCTATCATTATATAATCCTTTGGCCGAAAATTATATTTTTAGAAATATAATATCAATTAATAATATAATATTTGTTTTTCAAACTCTTTTATGTCAATTTTAACACTATTGGGTATTTTGTTTTTGATAAATTCATAACAATATTATTACTTAGAATAAAATTCATATAACTAATAATAATATGTCATATTAACCTAGGAAATTATTATAATTCATAAAAAGTCTCAAATTACATTTATTTGGGTATTTATAATATCAATTATCTTAATCTTTCATTAATATTGAAATTACAGCATCACCATTGTTTCATAAATAAATTAAATTATTTAATGTATAATAATTGTAAATAAAATACCCTTATGTATGAAATATGTTTAACTTTTTAATGAATATTTATACTTGAATATATCTTATGTATAACCCTATATTATATATGTTTTAGTTATTAAACATTGATTTTATCTCTTTTAACTCTTCTTTGATTTAAATAATAATAAATGTACTAATCTTATCCAAGTGGACCTAAATGATAATATTTTATTCCTAAGGTTGATTTTGGTTGAGATACAGTGGTCCAATAGAATTAGGACATGTGTTAGGGTAATATTAATATCATTTTTACCCTTAATTACCCTATTTACTTTTAACCGTGGTAAATAAAAGTAAAAATTTACTATTCACAAAAAATTATTTTTATCTTATTGAACCACATTTTACTCCATGATATTAACCACGTCTCTTTGATTTTGGAAATTACACTCACAAGAAGCGGTAAAATTAAGTTTTATGTGAATTTGCAAATTCTCCTAGGAGATGGGTAAAAGACGGTGAAAAGTTCAATAAAAATTTTATATATCTAAAATTATTATAAACTAACTCCAATTAATTACATTGAACTTATATAGGAATTATATATCTATTTTGACCTAAAATAAATTTAAATAAAATAAATAATTAATTAAATAAAAAGTCAGTTTTAACCAATAACTCAGTGTTTTTCACTATTCATCAAAAATTCAATGTTTTCAGCAAAATACCAAAAATTCACCCTAAGATAATTTTGATATTCTGAATCCAAAAATTATGCATATTTTACCAAATTAAAAATATAGAAGTTTCATTAATTAATTTAAAATTAATTCTTGTTGTCAAAACAAATAGCGTGTTTTTAAGAAACAATAACTATCAAAAGATTGATACTTGTATATGTATATTTTCAATTTGAAATTAATTATAATTACCAACATTGGATTAAAGGGTAAAAATATAATCTAATTATACTTCCAAAACATTAAAATGTATAATTCAACACTATAAATTATTTTGATTAAAAAAGTTGTTTTCAGTTAAAATATAGTATTTTTCACTATTCACCCAAAAATGAAAGTTATTAGAAAAACACCAAAACATTATTAAAACTAAATTCATATGTCCCAATTCTAAAGAAGAAGTTTATTTTGTCAAATTGAATATATAAAAGTTTCAAATATGTAATTTAAAACGGGTTCTTTATTAAAATGTGGTAAAATTGCATTATTTGAAAAATAATTCTTTTATATGAAAAAAATGAATTTGTTATTACATTATGTCTAAGAAACTCATAATATGGATTATAAAATTATAATAATTATATAATATTCAAAATTTAGTTAATACTATTCATAGCCGCTTTTGAACGTCTAGTTTGGTAAGTTGTGATGCGCTTGAACTTAGTGTTGCGTGTAGTGCAAGTTATCACATTACATTGAAGAAATAACGTACTATGAAATATTGGGGTGTTAAAATATTTATATTTCCTATGTTTACCATTATTGATCATCTGAGCTCACCATTTCTTATGTTTCCTCCCTAGGTTATAAATAAAATTTTAGGTAGGGTATGCCTAAGAGGAGTGATATGTGAGAAGCTATTTTTGGGATATGTTGAAGATATTTCATGAAATAAGAAGATTGTGTTTCTAGTCTACAAATACAGTAAACTATTACAGTTATTAGGCCTGTGGTTATGAATTGTATGGAGTATTCATATAAAAATTTGTGATATTTAAGTATTAAAATACTATGTCCTTATAGTTGGTATCAAAGTAAAGCTTTAGTAAATATTTAGAGATTAGTATTAGAAAAAAATTATTTAAACCCATTAGGATAAGTCTAAATTTTGGAAAACGTCCTAAAATTTTGGTAAGAAAGAGATTATGTGGTTTTACTAGAAATACATCTATATCTTGATAATATATGTTGATGTAGTTCGAGAATAGAGATACCTACACTATTAAAAATGAATTTATACCCATGTATCTATACCAATGGTTTACAAGAATCATTGGTATAGAGTTCTTGGAATCATCTTAGATATACAGTTTGAATAAAGCATTAGTATATATAATGATATACCAATTTTTTTTTAACAAATGTTGGTATATGTTGGGATATACTAACATTTTTATAAAAACCATTGGAATATAATCTTAGAATAACCCTAGGCCACCACCCCTCACCTCCTCACCCAAGACCACTAATCTCCCCTCACCTAAGTGAGAAGTGGCCTTCTATTATCCTCTAGTTTTCTCCCCTTATTCTGGTATTTTTTTTATTTTGATCTTCCTCAACATCAAATTAGTGAGTTCTGAACCCTTCTTCTCTTCTGTTGAGTATTGTTTTAATTTTTATCTATGAATCAAAACCTAACCAATATATTTTTATAACATTATTATTCTCTATTATCTAAAAAAGTTTTATTTATATTTTTTTAAAGTATTTCATAATAAATGTGATTGTAATAGATATATATGTTATTTTAATTTAGGTATCTTCTACTTTTATATAAATCAAATATAATTTCTTTTAATATATATTAACTGATTCCATAAATGAATAATGTAATAATTTTTGGGTGTATTAATGTTTTAGGGGATTATTATATGTCCTATTATTATATAGAATAATTTATGGGAGATAACTTGAATACTTTGGGGGAGATTTTGGATAGATACTTAGTTATTCATCTATTGAAATTAAGTTCGATATGATTTAAATTATTATGTCGCATTTTATGAGGATGCATCACTCTTATGGAGTAAATAATTTTGGGATGTGTTTCTCCTATCAAAATTTAACCATATAGACATGGTGCTCCCATGAAAATACACTTCAATGATATGGAACCCCCATATAAAATTCATTATGCAGACTTAGTTCTCCAATGGAAATATAACACAAGGAAATGATGCTCTAAAATATATTTAATGTTTCCAAACCTTATCTCTTTTGGTACTTACCTACGATCCTTATTATAAAGTATTATTATGAGATATTATATTAATATGTCCTTATTTCATCTAATTTTTCTTATATAATCTGATTGTCTATTATTATTTTTAGTTAATTATGTTTATTATAATGGTATTGTTTATTATTAATTCCTTAGGATTTTATATTCATTGTGTATTTATATTCAATATAATTTAAAAGGTATTTCCATTTTTTATAATCATGTTCATTGATTATAAGGTGATGTTTTATTTTAAATATTTTTTTTTTCTTTAGCCCAAATTTGTTTCTATATGAATGTAAATTAAATCCTTATGTCTTGATATTCCTTAATCCTCATTAACATTTTCTTTACAAGACACTTTTCCTCCAAATAAATTAAATCCAATTACTTTACATGTCCATATGTCATTAAATATTAGGAAATATATTGGCATATATATTTTAAAATTGGATAAATTTTATGTATTCAATGAGATGTAGAAAAATTCTTTATTTGACGTTTTTATTTTTTATTGAAAACTAAAATATTAGTTTAATGGTTTTATTTCAAACTAGCATATCATGGATTATATTATAATGGTTAAGAATAAATAATTTAGTGTAATCATATTAAAAGTTATCATTTTCAAAATTTACGTTCACTCTATGTGTATATAGACCCAATTTACTTTGATGTTGGTAGTTAAAAGCTACTATTTAAGTTAGTGGATGATCATTGGGTATTATTCAATATTATGGAAGGAGACAAGTGATGCATTTTTTATTTTCATTTAGAGATGAGTAGTTTTTTATAACAATTTTTTTATTTCATTTCATATATCATACGACTTCATGATTTTATATCCTTTATTAAATTTTGGATATATTTTTGTTATTGTATAAATATTAGTTTCTATGATATTAATATTGGATTTTTTTTATTTCAATTATTGTATAATTTACATGATATTATTATACCCTATTTTTGTGGTTTTTGATGTTGAGTGACAAATTATTGTTATTCTTGAGTAATTGTTTTTCATAATAAAGAAAAACATATTTAATTAGATTAATTTCATATTCAAAACAAGAAAGTTTTAAAAGCAATTTTATCATAAAGACATATGTATTTAATTATAATTTTTAATAGTTGTTTCCCATTCCATGTCTTATACTTTGTTTTGTTGATTATTTATAGGCATCACTTATAGCATATGTTATTTCTATTATTCTATATTTAGATAGCTACTAGTTTTCCTTGATGAATTTCATATGAAAATTGGTTGTAATGAATATTTTAGTTATGGTTTACATTGTTGATTTTAATATAACTTTTTTCCCTTAATATAATAATAGATTTTTTATATAACATTCTGATCGTATTTCTATTGAGCTTCAAAATAATTTTGATATTTTTTTTTATTTTGCATCTAACAGTGCTTCATATAGATTTCATATATGCGTTACACGTTATAATTGTGTTTTAATACCGTGGTTATATTAGAAATAAGTTAGCTACCATGTAATAAAAGATTTATTTCAAATAAACTATTATGTTTGGTATCATAATAGAGATATGAGACAATATTCTACTATTCATAAATAGAAAGAAAGAAGTGGTATAGAGAATTTGATATCTGATCAGTTTCCATTTGAGAATCATCATGATAAAGATAGTATGCCAGTGTAAGGAGATAATGATATTAATACACATAAAGAAAATAATGGAGATAATGATGTTGAGAGAGTGAAAAAAATAATGTATGATACCAGAACTATTTTATATTAGGAATTTATTGAAATAAAAAATGGAATTATTAATGCGATTATATAATGGAAAAATCATGTATGAAATTTAGAACTCCACCATTTATTATATTCTTACCTTTTGGAAGGACTTTATTTTTGATGGTACATATATTCCCTAAAATCATTATATGGCATGGAAGTTAATTAACCAACTTGGATTTTCTACTAATAACATTCATGCTTATCTGAAAGAATTTAGTTTATTTTTGGAAGAAACATCAGGCATTAATGACTGTAAAGAATGTGGTACATCTTGATGGAATTAAAATTTAGATGGAACACCATCTCATGTGTCACATAAATTTATTTGAAACTATACATTTATTTCTAGGCTTCAAAATATATTCATTTCTACTGAAATTACTACCAATATATGATGACATGATGCTAAGATAATTAAATATAATAATGACTTGGTTTATCATAAATATGGATTATCAAGGTGTACAATTGATGCACAACACACTTATTTTGTAGCTTATATTCATAATGTTAGGTTAGGTATATCATTTGATGGTTTTAATTTGTTTGGTTATATGCTTACATATCACAGTATGTGGCCAGTTTCTATTCACATTAATAATCTTCCTCCATGGATATGTATCAAACAATATTTCAATTTTTTGAGTATACAAATATCTAGACCTTATAATACTAGAATTTATATATATGTCTACTTTTAACCATTAATAAAATATTTGAAGTGGATTTGGGATATGGGTGTGTTCACATTCAATTCATTTTTTAAAAATATAATCTAGATGTGTGCTAACCTTTTATAGACTATATATTATTTTCCTACTTATGCAATGATGTCTGGTTAGAGCACAAAGGGAAAACTATAATGTCCTATTTTTATGAAGAATACACGATCTATAATACTTAAATATCATCATAGTTTCAGTTCCATGGGGTATCGATGATTCTTTCCAATGCATCATCAATACATAAAAATCACTAGATATTTGATAATATTATTGACACAAAACAAACACCTCAATGTATATCATGAACTGATGTGCTTAATGAATTTAAATATGTCAATTTTTCATTAGGTAAAGGTTATATAAAATCTAAAAGGGGGAAGAATGTTGACATAAGATCCACTTATAATTTGAAAATGAAAAGTATCTTTTTTGAGTTTTCATATTGGTCAACTAATTTGTTACATCATGTTGAGAAATAATGCACATTGATAAAAATATATGTGAAATTTTAATTTCAATTCTTCTAAACATTAAGGGTAAGTCCATATATTATAATCTCGACGGGACTTGTTGGGTTGGGTTATTCGACAAGAACTGCAACCTTCTTATATTGGTGAAAACAAATGGAAAGTTACCTGAGATTATAATTTGATAACACCATTAGAGAAAAAAAATTGTGTCAGTATTGGAAAATATCAAGGTTCCTGATTACTATTTCATAAACAAATCTAAATGATTCAACATAAGGGAGTTGAATCTAAAATCCCTAAAAACCTATGGTTATCACATCCTTCTTCATGAATTGATTCCAATAGAAATCTGGAATTTACTATCCAATAATTTAAGGTAGTAAGTGATTCAATTGTTCGATTTTTATAGAGACCTTTTTTAAAGGATATCCAATTATTTCATGATAAAAATGTAGCAAGAGGTACTATTAATTTTCTGTGAGTTAGAGAAAAAATTTCATCCTTTATTTTTCACTTTCATGATAAATTTAATAATTCATTTTGAAATTGAAACACTTCTTGGGGGACCTATATCTTTTTTTGGATGTATACTACTAAAATAAATATGTTCAAAATGAAATATTATGTCCAAAAAAATAAACATCCTAAAGGTTCCATTTTATTCTCTTCACGGCAGGCGAACCCTAGCGGATGGCCGACCCGGATGCCCCCCTTCGGCATCGCAAGAGGGTCCCGATGGCCTTCTCCCCATTCTCTGATCCTGCCCTCCTCCCCGCATTCCCCCACATTCACCTTCACCCTAAAGTGTCTGCTCTCCACCGTGGGGTCCCTTCTCTTCCTCTCTCCCTACAGGAGTTCTTGGAGGCGACGTACCTCCATGGTTTGTCTCTGATATCCTGGTTCGGTCGGTGACGCCCTTCTTTGGACAGCTTCGATCATTTTTTCAATGGATCTTGGCACCTGAATGATCATGTCATTATCAGGATTTTGGATCCGCGCTACTTTCTTCTACAGTTCACAAATTCTGATGATTTCACGGCAGCGTGGCCCTAGGGACTTTGTTCTTGTGAAGGGTTTCGCTTCTTCCTCCTCAGATGGAGCTATGACTTCCATTGGAAGCAGGATTCCCCATCACAGTGATCTAGGTGAGCTTCCCGGGTCTTCCTCTTCCTTTTAAAAATCTTGCAATTCTTTATATGTTAGGTAACCTTGTCAGGAGATTTTTGGTGTTTGATGAACGTTTGAGGTCTTTGTTTCATCCCATTCTGCTGCGGATTTTTGTGGGAGTCGACTTTTCAAAGCCTCCTGTTGAAGATGTTTGGATCAAGGTTGTTGAAGAACTCCGCTGTCTTCAACCAATAGCATTTGAGAACTGGTTTGATTTTTGTTTATCATGCTCCTGCTTGGGAAATCTCCAACAGAATTTTCGTTCATCACGTAGAATTCCTTCAATTATGGTTGAAAACAGATTAATACCCTATGCCAATCAATCTATCGGTATCTCGGGCCATGCTATTTCAATGGAGGACGGGCTGCATCAGGATAATGCGGGTGGCCAGCGGCTCGGGGAGGTCGTTACTACCCCTTCTATTTCTGGGGAAACATTTTTGGTTCCTTTGGCCAATCCAAGTGTCTCCGACATATATCAGCATTCGAATCTTGATCTATGTGTTGCTAGTACTTCGGACACTGCTGCTGCAAGGGCGGGAGAGGATGAAGAGGCTACCCACTGTCGGGCTCTGGAGGTCAACCCAGCCACATTTCAATTCATGGGTAGAGGTTTAGATCAGACAAAAGCTTTAGAAACACCAAATTAGGTCTCGAGGGCTAGAATTTTTTATGCAGAGAAGCTAAAATATGGGGATTTGATTTTGCATTCTCAAAACTGGTTTCCAGTTTTGGGGGAAAACGATTTCCATGTTAATGATGAAGTAGGAGGGATGGATAATGGTGAGGTCCCCTTGGTGATTATGGAAGCATCTCAAGAGGAAATGGACGAGGCTTCAGACTCCACTAAGTCCAAGGAACGGGTCATAGAGGATGACTACATTAGATCCTTTTTGTGGAAGGGGAAACACAAAATTATGGATCCATACGGATTCATTATGAACAACCGAAGGGCGTGATGTAGGAAGGATTAATCTAATCTACCTAGTCCTCCAGTTACGAGATCCACATGCAAGGGTAAGTTGCCTTTGAAGGCCCCTACAATTGGTGATCCAACACCCTTGAACAAACACAAAGGTTCTGCCAAGCATGAGGGGGCCGACATCTCCATGAACCTGGAGGATCCATGAGACCAGGTTGTAGCTCCTGTCATTCTCTCGGGTGATAAGGGGATGCTTGATCCTAGGAAATATCATGATGCAATCTCCAATGAAGCCCCTTAGCAACAGGTTTTATCGCTGCTAGAACACATGGACCTTCTAATGCATTTGGATGAAACAGTAGAGGACGATCTGGAAATTAAGGCGTCGAAGAATAGGAGACCGCTTCAGGTGACCACTACCAAAGAGTAAAGTGAGTGGATTGTTAAGAAGGACCGTATTTTTTTAGAGGACACAACATGGGGAAGATCAATAATGAGGAATACAAATAGGCATGGGACAACGTGGCTCATCTATATAAAGGCACCCTAAAAGACTACCCTGGCTTCCAGGTAAATTCTATCCCTTGGATATTATTTAAGGAGAGTAGTTCCAAACAACTCAAACTATTTTTCAACAAATCTATCACGTCATTTGGAGCTGAAACTTGTCATATGTGAGGGTTATCACTTCTCCCTTAAATTTTTTGTAAAATAAAACATTTAATGTTTGATGGTTAAAGGTTCCATTTTGGTAAGTTATTTGGCTCAATAATATATGGATTTTTTTTCAATGTATTTGTCTGATGTGAGCACAAAATGTAATCTACCAATGAGAAATAAAGATGAGAAATATGGGGAAATTAATACCTCATTTCCATATCTTCCCCAAACTATAGGAATTCTTGGGTCATATACATTGGCTACATTAATCCTTAGAGATTAGACATATGGCACATCACACGGTCTTTTTTAACTACGGTTTTTTTATGACTGTACTAAGTCAGTAATTTGAATATTTATATGTTATCTCATACTATGAAATTTCATAGATACCTTAAAATTTTATTATTATTTTATAGGAGGAACATAAAAAAATTATAATTAGAGTTCATCGATATTTTCTTTTGAGAAGAAGAGATAATTTTTATAGAAAAGAGTTTCCTGTTTGGTTAAATAAAAGGTATGAAAATTAATATAATTTTTTTAAAATATAGATATTCATTTAATTGTATTATTTATATATATTTCGAGTATTGATTTTAGCAATTGAATTTTTCTCTCAAGAATCAAGATCATTATCTTTTGGTGTCAATTATTTGGTTCGTGAATGAAAATCTATAATAATAAATGGGTATAACTTTGTTACAACTAATAGAGTAGTGAATGTGAGAACACAACATGATGGCCTTGTATTAACTACAATAATGGACTATTATTCAATTGTATCAGATATTAGGCTTCAATATGAAAATGTGTCTTATTATGGACTTGTTGAGAAAATATTATTATTGGTCTCATGGTTGAGTTACTATAATGAAATATATATGGTTAGATTCAATGATGTGACATGGTACATTTATTGATGACTATGGATTTATAGTTATTGATATTACTCAATTCATGGATACTAATGAACCATATATTTTTTCATCAATAGAAAAAACATGTTTTTTATGTGAAAGATCATATGAGACCTGATTACGGCGTCATTAATGAAGTAATCCCAAGACATATTTTTTATAACGATGGGGATGAAATTAAAACTATTTGTGCACCTATTGGTGTTAAAAAAATATTCTTTTGATGAATCAAAATTTTAAATTGGTAGAATTGATGTTGAACCTGAAGTAGTGGTGGGTAATATATAGAAGAAACCATATATATTTAAGTTTTATTCAGTTTATCTTACCATTGGTTTCTCAGGTTGGTATAATTATAATTACTTTAACTTAGTTTTAGTAATAAATGATATGTTTGTTTTAGTATTTTTTTTTTGAATTAAATTAGATTTATTTAAATTCAAAAAACAATTGGTTTAAAATTGGTTTTTAAAATATATGTTTAAAACATGTATAACTTGGTTTTAATTTATAGTTACTAAAATATGTTAGGATATTATTTATGTCTTGTTTGACTTATAAGTTGTATGCATAATTTTTAAAAACTATTTCTAAAAAATGTATATTTCATTATTATGTATATTATAAAAGATATTGATGAAATTGTAATTAAGAGAATATTTGATAATGATCAAAAACTACGTGATCTAGGGTTTTCACCTCTAGTTCCCTTAGTGAGTATAATAATTGTAATACTTTTATTATAAATTACATTTATTTTCATGTTATTGTTATTTATCAAAAAAATAGGTACATTCATCTGAACTATATTTGACCTATCCTCATCCTACTAGAATGGGTTTGGGAGGAGGTTCTCCTATAGCTACACGTAGCACCTATCATACCAATTCACACCCTAAACCGCTAGCAGACATCCCATCTACAACAATTTTTCCACCTCCACTTGATCTAATGGGGATGTTTCCACCCATGCCTCCATCATCATATTATTCGGGCTCTACTTCTCATACCATGTTTACACCACCTATTGGGATGTTCTCACAAATACCATATTCATATCCTATAATGTATCCCTTGCCCTTCTATCCTTATCCTACAATGCCTATACCGCCTTCATTTCCTGTTATCTATCCAAGATCGATGATTGTGCTCCATTATCTTCCACTATATTGTATGTAGATGATCTATTGCATGAATTAGAATAGGCACATCCTTCAGAGTCTACTGGTCTAGGATATCCCATGGATCTATCAGAGCCTAATGATTATCCTGGATTGGGTTTTTTTATAAGTGTGTCAAATTATATAACATCATTTTTTCCAATTGTACTGTGAATTAATTATAATTTTTTTGTTATATTATTCAGTTGGATCCTCTAATAGGAAACATGTATTCACCCATTTACATGAATCATGGAATCATCAAACAAAAATAATGGTATATGATAATGAATATAATCAAATGATAAGTAAAAACACTAGAAAATGCGGATGTTTTACGAAAAATTTATCCAAGTATAGTGAATCATTCTAGTGAAACCAATATCATGGAGGCATATCAATACTGAAATCAAGAAGAATTCATGAATGGAGATAAGGGTGATAAATTTTGTTAAATTTATATCTATATTATTGTTTTATTTATATGAATTAATATATTTGTTGGCGTAGAAGTTTAACTTTCTTAATTGTTAAGCTGTTAAGGTCACATTGTTGATGAAACATGGGGAGTTATAGAGATCATATAAGCATGAGTTATATGTTAGTTGGAAGAATATATTTGTCTTTCAATTATAGGGTGTACCAATATTAAAGGATTTTTCAACAACACAATACCAAGAAGTGAATGTATATTGGAAGAGTAATGTGTTTAAGGTATTATTAATCTTTAATGGTCTGTATTGAACATTTAATTATTATTAATTATATGGAATTTTTGTTTTCAGGATGCATTGGGAAAAAAGAACTGTGATTCTATGATGTATAAGCACACTTTTTGGGTGCACTACAATGCAAGAGAAAGCGAGGCTCATGGTTCTTTTACGACCAACTGAGTTTTACTACACACTAATTAGGATCACATGAAGGGTGATGAATATTGATACAGGGTCATTTTTTTATATTTTCACAAAACCCTTCATTTTCTCTCATTATTATTCAACATTATTCTCTAAATGCACACAATAATTCAACAAAGAAATAAAAAAGACACATTAATTAAGTATGTTTTTCATCTAAAAGGAAGGCCACATCCCCATTGTGTTTTAGTTTTTAACCTACACACACACAACCCCCCTCTTATTATCAATAAATATCTATAGGTAAGGGTATGACCATGAACCTACTACAAAGGCTAGATATAACAAGTTATAATCTTATGTGAAAAAAATTATTTATTAGGAATAATGATTTCTAAATGTAAAAAATGAAAGAAGAGGTCTAAAATTAAAGATGTATCAAATTTTTACAATGAAAACTCCTATAAAAACTATATTAATGCAGTAAAAATTTATGTCAGAGACATCGTTATTTTGGGAGGAAATTTTATACAATTTTGTATCACATATTTTATATATTGAAAAACATGGTATTATATAATTTATATATAAAATTATTAATCATGTTCATGGTTGTACAATCAACTAAATGAATATCTAATAGTTACGTATAGAACTAATTTTTCTTTAAATAATGTATATATTAATACATTTAAAAAATTAGAATCAACTATAGGACATCTCTACTAACTGGGTTGAAGTTTTAAATAACATTTGTTGTGAAATGGTTCTTCCAATTTAAAAATATGAATCATTAGAATATACATAATATGTTTTTGAAGAATTACTAACTAACTGTAAAATTCAAATCTAATGGTATAAGGACATAATGGTTGCAATGTTGAGTTGGAATGAGAAGTATGGTTTGTTAGAGGAGTAGGTGTAGTAGAGGGTGGATTAATAAACTTGGTTTAGATAATGAATCTAAATCAAATATAAAAATTTGATTTAATATGAATATAAATAATATATATCTAAATTATTACTTAAGTATAAGAGATTTATTTGATGAAGTTAAAATTTGGGGAGATATTTTCTGGATAGCATCTAAAACTTTTTCCCATTCTATTAGATCATCAAAAGAATTTATTCAATAAATACAATTTAGATAGTTACATTAAATAAAGGATGGTCATAAAGTAGTTTAGAAGAGAGATTTATTAATTATTATTAATATATAATTAGGAAACAAAAAAGAGAACCAAACAAACCATGTTCCAGCAATTTTGATAATGAGAAATGTTTAGAACATTGTATTTTCATGTTAATACAAGACACTTAATTTATATCATAAACATTTGGTATTTTCCTTTTATATTTTAAAGAAATAGTGACAATACGTGAACCTATAGATGAAGGGAGTGTGTTAATGGGTATATTAAAAAAAATAATAGTGTAAAAATTATGCTACGGAATATTTAATGACATTATATTATAACAGAAATGTTTCCAATCTTACCGAGTTGGTGATTTTTTTTTGTTCAGAGTTTTCATCTCCTATCATATCCTAGCTTCCTTACTACATGTTATTTTATTTGAATAAATTTCTCCCCAATTTCAAAATTTTTGATAAGCAGTATGAAGAAAACATCTTTAAAACATATATTCTTAAATGGACCTTAAAATAAATTACTAAAAATGAAACATTGAAAATTTAAATGAACTGAAAATTAGAAATGATTTAATAAAATTAATATAAAGAAAAATAAAATAAATCTATTGATAAAATTTCTTAAAACACTAGATATTTTATTATAAATCCTAAATGAGTGGAAAAAATACTACAACTGGTCATGCTATTGAGATATTATCAAAAATCATGAATGCATGTAAATAGTATAGAAGGTAGTATATAGTTATAAAGAATTTTTTTTTTTGAAGGAAACATTCTCACATCAGTAGGTTAGTCACATGATTTAGAGGTTGATGAAATTAGATGTAGAAATACGATGGTGGTATGGTCAGAAAATGGATTGAAAGATATAGGGGAATTTTTAAAAAAAGAATCTGTGATAACATATGAAACAACTACAAAGTGAATTTGTTCATGTGTTAATACTAATTAATGTTTTACAACTATACAATATCATGGTATTATATCATTTACATATTAAACTATTACAAAGATCATTGAAAATACTAAAAAATAACTGTAAATACTAAATGATATGTGGTTTGTATATAATAGTGTATAGTATCACACTATTATGGATATTGATGGATAGAGACCATGCATTTAACTGATATTGTTTTCATTTATGGATTGTAGAATATGATCTAGTTAGATCATTATTGGAAACAACTAATCCATAAATACTATATAGTTAACAGTTATGGTTTTCATTTATGAATTATATCATATGATTTAGTCAAATTCCTCTTCATATTATGGATTTCTTCAAAAGCTAAACTTTTAATTCATTCTAGGTTGTTTTGAACTCTATCTGGATTAAATCGGTTAACCTCGCATGTCTTCACAATTGAATTTGTTTTGGTTTTGTTTATTAATTTTACATTATTCAATAATTTACTATTATAGTAATCAATGTTATTTGTAGCAAGCGACATCAGGAATTAAAGGTTGGTTGCCTCAAGAAAAAATATTTTTCATGAGTAATATAAAAACGGATATAAGTGTTGTAAATTAACATACATAGGAAAATATTGTAACTAATTTTATTAATATTTCAAATTTTGATATGTAATTCATTATTAAATATCTTATTTATATTCTCAACAGTGTGCCCTGGAGGCCCTCGATGAGAAAAAAGATGAAAACTTCATGCCAAATAATCATTTGAGATAGGTATTTTGTGAATATCACCATGGGAGAGTCTAATGTCAACCCAAGAAAAGCATCATCCCTACTATGTATTATCCGTCATCAAGCACCTCTCAAAGCACTCACACCACTGAGCTACAAAATTATTTTGGAGAAGAAGTTGAGGCCAAAAAATGGCGAAACAGGAGTGTGAAATAGGTAAATGGGTCACCGAAATTTTTCTAAAAGCTATGACATTTATATGTATATCACTTCCATTAGTGGTTGATAATTTTTTGATTAATGTATAGTATAAATTTTCTTATTATATGACTCACTGAGTGATGTAAATGAGGGTCATTGTGGTGATTGAAGTAACGATACTCCTAGTGATGGTGATGATGATGATGTTCATGATAAAAATGATGCTACTCTATGAAATGATGCTAATAAGGATTCTAGTGATGATTATGATGGAACTAGTGATGATAAGGGAGATACTGATCCCCTCCTTTTTTGAGTTGATATTAAAGAGACATATGTGTGGATGATGTCTAATGGATAAAACTAATTGATCGTGTGGATTGTATATGTATGTTATAGTATTGTAAATGGTTTGAAAAATATTAATAACCCCATAGTTAAATGATAAAGATATAATATTTTTACTACTTAAATGTGTATCAGGGTTTATAATTTATTTACAAGTTTTGGAAGATGTGTTGGTTGTTGTTTCCATGCACTCTAGATTGGAAGTTATACCAACGGTTGTATGAACCATTGGTGTACATCATTGATGGAAAGTATTATATACTCACAATTACATGAATCTTTGGTATAGATGTATACCCAGAGTTTAACTCAGACTATGAGTATTCAAATTTACTCATGATCTATACCAAAGGTTTCAAAAAATTATTGGTATATCCCCATACCAATAGCTATTTTTTAAAATGTTGGGTCCAAAGCCTCATTTATTATTAAATCAAAGAAAATACCTCTTTAACTGGGTAGAGGGAGACCCATTACATATCTCGAAGGCCCAGTGGGCATTTATTCCATTACATGGCCCGTATTCCCAATTTTTTGGCCCAAGGCCCATTATGTGAATAGTACTACTACAGTACCGTGTTGCTATAGTCCCACACAGAACCATTGGTATAGCCTATACCAATAGATATATGGAATGTACCAAAAGTTCTAAAATGTTGGTATAGGGTACTTTTCTAGTAGTTCTAGGGGTGATTACTCTAAAAAGTTGTGTTGGCCTTGACTCAACTATTGCCTAGTACATAAAAATAGGCCTTATTGTGCACCTAGTTTGGCACTCCCAGGGGATATGTTTTGGAAGGTAACAAACTCTTTATGAACCATCATGAATATTTTGAATAATGAAAAGGAGTGACCAAGGTTAAACCATAGGTTTTGTATATTGAAAATAAGGTTTCATGGTTTATACAACCTATACGTGATTTTTATGATTATGTGGTTTCCCACTATGATTATTTTTTCTAACACTATGAATTTTGGTTTTATTCAACGGATAGAGCCTGAAGGATCCATGTTAACACTAAATTCAATAGAAAATTCAATGATTGTTCACCTCAGCAACCAAATGCTATGGGATATGCGATGAAAAACCTTGTTTCTATGCTCACACAACCTTCTCAATCCATAAACCATGATGTTCTTCTATATGATCAAAGGAGGGAACAACGTTCTGTTAAATACTTCACGAAACAGCATCCACCTTTTTTTAGTGGGTCTTCTAATCCAATAGTATTTGAGTGATATATCAACACAATTGAGAATATATTTTTCATTCTCTAGTGTTTGGAACATAAAAAAGGTCATTTTGGCTATCTATCAATTGGAAGGAAAAGTGGATCAATAGTGGAATCCTATCAAAAATATGAGATAATAAGATAACATTTACTCTATGGATTGAGATGAGTTTAAAATATTCTTTTTAAATAAGTAATTCCCTCATATTTATCATATGAGAATGAGGAAGGAATTACTAATCTAAAGTAGAAGGATGATGAATATATTTCTACCTCAGAGGAAAAATTTATAGAACTTATAATATTTGCTTCTGGTATTATATTCTAACCTAAAAGTAAGGTTGATTGATTCTTAGGTTTCTTAAAACCATGTATCGGAAGGGATTTTTCCATAAGGGACTTTGGTATCTATGAAGAAATAATTTATTGTGCTATCAAGGTGGGAATGGAGAATGGATTGATCCATTATTCACATGGTTTTGATGAGAAAAAAATACATAATTCATGGGAAACTCTAAAAAAACATAGAGAAAATATGATTACATTTACTTTATACACAAAGTGTGGAAGGAAACATGGAGGAAATTATCTTAAGGGGATACTAAATGTTTTAAGTGTGTAAAGTAAGTTCATATAGAGGCTGAATTATGAATTGATTAGAAGAAGTTATATAATGATACAAATAGAGAGAAATATACACAAAATGAACCACCCATACTCCAGTGCCTCAAGTGTTAGGATTCTGAGTATTATGAAAATCAATGTCCTAATCCAAGGGCTAATGAGGATGATAAGCAACAATAACCTCTGAAGGAGAAGGATAAATATAAATATTATGAAATCAAAATAGATAAATTGAATCATGGTAATTAGGGAACACTTATCATCCACTCCTTAGTTGGGAATTTCATGTTTTATTTTTCATGAAGGGTGGCTAAAAAAACAAATTCTGCATCCCTTAGTGGATCTTGATGTGTTTCAAAACATTCTTTATCTCCCACTCCATTGATTTTAGTGTAATGAAATCACATTTAATATTCTATCAGTTCAAGGATGAACCCATGCTTCCAACAGGGAATTTTTTTTTCTAAGATAATACCCTATTTAAGGAATTAAGAGTGAATTATATTTTTGAAGTATATATACCTCTATGTAACATTTTCTTAAGAATTGTGGATATAATCATGGTTTTGTGAGTTTAATTCTGATCATAAGTTCAATGTCATAGACAACACTTTTGAGGTTTTATGTGATGGGAGTTTTTCAAGATTAAGGATATTTTGGGAAAATTTTATGGTCATACACCCCTTTTTCTATTTTTAGTGAAACATTTATTTGAGGAGGAATACCTTTAAATTTTATGGACATAAGATTAATGGTATTATAATCCTTTAGTGTTTATATTATCATTAATATTGAGTTAATTATGGTTTAATTAAATTTGGGAATATTATAGGAATTATTATAATATATTTTTGAAAAAACAATAGATAACCAATATTTTGGGTGACAACCCGTCGCATCCGAAAAGGCCATGGAACTTAAACCCACAACTAAAGGGTGATAAGGTTATAGTGCCAACTATTGGACTATGTGAAAGAGTATTTTTTGTGGGATAACATGAAGATAAATATTGCTGATTTTGTATCTTGATTTTTGGTATATAAGAAAGTTAAGGCTGAGATACAAATGTTTAAGGGGATACTCTTATGATTATCTATACCAAGCTAGAAATGGGAAAACATTACCATTGAATTTTTCATTGGACTCCAAAAAAATTGTAATGGGAATAACAATATTTGTATTTTATTCCATAACCTTAAAAAATTAGCACACTTCATAACTATCAGATAATATTTCTCTTTGGATCATCTTTCTATATATACATTAAGGAATTGTTAAGGTTGTATGGAGTACTATATTCAATTGTATCTAATCAGGATCTAAGATTTATCTCAAAGTTCTGGGGAAGTCTTCAATAAGCTCTGGATACATAGTTGAGTTTCAATACTACATATCATCCTCATACAAATAATCAGTTTTATAGGATAATTAAAACCCTATAGGATATTCTATGATATTATTCTATGGATTTCAGTGGTGTTTGGGATCAAAAACTTACTCTAGTTGAGTTTTATTACAACAATAGCTTTTCATCGAGCACTCAAATGGATCCTTATGAAGTCATTTATAGAAAAAATTAACATAATAGGATGAATTTGTAGAAATAAATATATTAGGACCATATTTAGCTAAAGAAATAGAAAAGAAGGTTAGATCCATTCAACAATATATAATAACAGCACAAAGTCATCTGATAAGTTATACTAGAAATCGCTGACGTAATATTGAATTTGAAGTTAATGAGAATATTTTTATACAAATTTCTCCATAGAATAAAGAATTGAAAACTAATATATAGGTATATTGGTTACTCTAAAATTCTTAATCATATCGAGATAGTATATCATCATTTGGCACTTACGCTGAGCCTCTCCCAAGTCCATGATGTGTTTAATGTTTCTATCCTGAGGAATTACATGCCTGATCCATCACATGTACTAAACTCATAGGTCTTACCAATGGAGAATTATATTCCTTATTAGGAACAACTGGTGGAAATTCTATATCGTAGGGAGAAATTTATACTAAACAATACCTCTCACCTGGTCAAAGATTTGAGGAAAAATCATCAGCTTGAGGAAGCTATGTGGGAACCTGAGGATGTAATGAGGTAGAAGTATACTTAGTTTTTAGTACCAAAGTTGTAGAATTTCAAGGTAAAAAAATAATTTTAAGGGTGTAGAATGTAACAACATGAGATTTTATGAAATATTTTTTTGAATAGATTCAAATTTCTGATATCTTGCTTTACATGCAACACCGAGTCTGCACGAAACACAAAACACTACTAAAATATTATTATATGATAATTATCAACTAGACATTAGGATGGATTGTATAAATAGGATTAATTAAATTATAAAAATATAATTTTTACACATTTTAATAAAAATAATTATTTTCAGTTCAATTATTTAGAAATATAAATTAAAACCCATTTGAAAATAAAGGAAATATTTTTTTTGAAAAACCATTTTTATGCGCACAAACATGTTTTATATCAATAATTAAATAAATTAATTTTTATCGATGGTTTTAATTAAATTTATATATTATATATTTAACCAAATTTTTATCATTCATCTTATGTGTTCTCTAGGCATGAGATAATAATAAATCTAATTTTATGCTTAAAAACTATTTTTTTAAAGCAGTTTTATTGCATTTTCCACAAAAAAATGAAATTAAAATTTTCAACATTTCTAAAATTTATTTTCAAAATAAAATTAATTTTTTAAATAATCATGTAAAAAATATATTATGGTGAATTTTTTAGAATTTTTTAAGATGATAAATTTTTTGATGAATAGTGAAAAATAATGGTTTCTTATTAAGAATTGTCATTTCTTTTAATGAATTCCAAATTATTTTAATATGGTTTTATAAGTAAAATTAGTTAAATTATATATCTATTAATCCAATTTAGGTCATTTTAATCAATTTTATATTGAATTTTTAAATAAAACGTTTTTAAGCTTTTGAACATTTTCTCTTTGGAAAACCATTTTCTCATTGCTTATATGGATTTAATTTTAAATTAAAATTTTTCACTTACGTGAATTTAATTTGTATAAATTGATTAAATATTTGTAATAAATATAATTTATATTATCTAATAATGTTAGCTTAATTTTTTACCATAATTAATAGTGAAAACAGTAAAAATTAATTAATGAGGTTAAATTATAAACGGGTTTACTGGGGCTTAAACTAAAAAGATAAGGGTTAAAATGACATAAAACTTGTATAAAATTTATTTTATGGCTATATTTAGACCTTATAATTTATAATTATATATAATGGCCGATTTGGGATCATTTTTGTAATAGAAAAACATGGTTACACCTTTTTCTTTTAAATAATTACAAGTGTATCACTCACCTCATTTATAAAATGCCACCCACTCTCCTATCATATTGACACCTTAAAATCCATTTATATAAGAAGATATCTACCCATATATATTCCTTAATTTACTCACCTATAAATAGATCAATTATTTTGATCGTAAATCCATCCTAAGAAGCCTTTTGGTGCTTATATATAGAGGTTGTTTGAAGAAGAGGTTTCAGGCTTAACCAAGCATATTTATTTTATTTATTCTACCACCTACATAAAATATTCTTAAATTATACAGATATGATACCACCAATATCTATCACATAAATATATTTTATTAATTTAATTTTATAACCTAAATCTATCTCCCATTCCATAAAATGGGATACGAAACCATGATTCGTGTGTATAGAGCACTACTGCTTCGTGAACCGATGTTATTCTTTTTCCATGTCCACCTTATATAGATGGATATAATGATGGATTTAATATATTTATTTTATATTTATAATATTATTATATTTAAATAATTATTATATCACATATAACTTCTTTTATTCCATTCTATGGGGGATATGATAATGTTGTTCGTGTGTACGACGGACTACCACCTCACGAAGCGATGTGATTTGTTTTTCACTAAATGTTAGAATGAAAGGTAATTATGGTACATTAAATAATTTTATGTGATATATATGACATAAAAATTAATATATAAAGTAATATATTATTTTCCTTCTTTTTATCCGTCAATAAAATGGAAACAACGTTCATGTCTACGTACGACCTACAGTCTCCATGAGTGGTATATTTTATTTTCTATGTATACAATTTATAGATAACTATAATTAAATATATAATGAATATATATTATTTTTATATCATTTTTAAAATTATTAATATTATCAAACCATGATCAAAGTAATAGAACCAAAAATACCAAATCAAAACATACACAAAAAATAGATCAGTTATTACCCTAAACGTGATTTTAACATGGAATTATTAATAAATGGATAATAAAAGATCATAAGTAATTCATATATGTTATGATATATATAATTATGCTTCTTTAATATATTTATAATATTTTTATATATATTATACAAGAGGATCTAATTTCTACAATGGAATTCGAGTCTTATGGTAAGGGATTTCTATTTCACTTTTCACTTCTATGAGACATGTGCCATATTCACAAACTATTTATTTTATGTGGTATATATACTACCCATGAATATATTTTATTATTCTTATCTATAAATTTACTGGTATTTACATATCTATTTTGGAATATCTCTTTCATGGGGTTTACAGTTCAAACGTTAACAAATCGGTAGGGGATTTTCATCTCAATTTTCCTTCTTGGAAACATATGTTGTGTTATGAACCTATCTTATTTTATAACATGTATATACAGCCCATTTGACATGTAATATAATGAATTTATTTATTATTATTATATTTTAAGTTTCTTTTAGTGTTATTATTTCATGGGTCTTATGATTTGAATTTACCAAACAGATAATGGTTTTATGATAAAATCTCATCATTTATCAGGATTGTTTATGTTGATGATTTTGATGAGGAAATATTATGATAAATCTCCTACTAAACTCATAAATTTTATTATACCCTAGTTATTTCATGATAATACATTTTTTCATTTATTTTACTCTCTTTATATACTCAATAGTTCAAAATAATTGTTTTCAAAAAAGTCATCCTTATTTATCTCTTTAGTAGAAAAACTTTTTTCTTCCATATCCATATTTCATAAAAATGTTTTCAGAAATGTATTAACATTCTCAAAATTATTTATTAAATACATTATTACCCATGTTTTAATTTTTCTAAAGTGTTTTAAAAGGAATATTCACGTCATTTTTAAAATAATACAGGTTTGGATTTCACCAAAAATGTGAAAGGAATATTTGTTTTAACTTGTATGGAATGAATGAAATTTATCACAATAATGAAAAATTAATGTCATAAATATTTCCTTTATAAGTTTCAAATTTTATTTTCAAAGAAAATTAATTCCACATTTTTTTATGAATTTTTAGTGATTTTTAAATTTGAAAGGATATTTTCTTCAAGAAATATTTTGAATGATTTTAAAGCTTCCTTTATAAGTTTCCAAGGTTATTTTCAAAGAAATGTATTTTTAAATTTTTTTATGATTTTAAAAGTTTTTTCTCAAAGTTTAAATTCTATTTTCCTCAATAAATTCTCCAAGTGATCTTTCAAAATAATTTTCCTTCAAAGATGACATACTTTGATATTAATTATTCTTTTCTAGGGACAATATTGAATAATACCATACTTATTCTTTATCTGGATGTTTAATGTTTATATTGGTGAAATTTTTATGAAACCCATTTATTTGTCATGGGTTATGCTATGATGAATTGATGAAATTATTATCAAACATGTTTTATATACATGGGGTATGATGTGATGATATGATGATTGTTTTATGATATTTTGGCACACATAAGTTGGTTTTAATTATGAGATGGGTAGGACCTATATCTCCCTCCAATTAATTGAGGAAAGCTTTGTATCTAATTAGATAAAAATAAGAATCAAGTCTATGGGCTTGATCCACTATTGGAAAGAGGTAAGTCCTAGTCAACTATGGGAAATAGGGATGTCTTGATCCATAATATGAAATAGGTGATGAGTATTGATTAAATATGTTGATGGTATTAGTATCTAACCTTGACATATGAAATGTTTTTCTATATTTATGGTGTTCCCATACTTTTATAACATGCTCTTATAGTTCATGATTGATTTATGATGACTTCTCACTCTTGTGGCATGTGTTTTTTGAAATGATAAAGTTTTATGCAATGAATAATATTTATGATCTATGAATGGTATGATATGAAAATAATAAGTTATATTAATGATAACCTACCCTTATTATAATATTATGATTTCACATGATCATATATTGATATCTCATACATTTACCTTTACTGAGAATCTGATCTCACTCTTTCTCATGTTTCCTTCCCGATTTTATGAATAAAGTTTTAGGTAGGGTATGCTTAAGATGGGTACTATTTAAGAATATATTTTAGGTGGATATTAAAGATATTTCATGACAAAAGACAGTAAATTATTATGATCCTTAGGTGTGTATTTATTAAATGTATTGAATATTCATCTAAAAGTTTTTATATTTATGTATAATATCATGGACCGTTATAGTTGGTATCATAGGAAATGTTCAATCAATATTTGGAGATTAGGATTAGAAAAACATTAGTGAAAACCCTTAGGATAATTCTGAGTGTAGAATAACAGCCTAAAGATTTGGTATGAAAGAGATTTTGTGGTTTTCCAAGAAATAAATCGTTTCCTAGATACTACAAGTGAATGTGGTTCTAAAATATAGGTACCTAGGGGTAATAACTTTGAAAAATGTGTGTTGATATAGACTTGAGAATTACGGGGTATACAACAATAGGACTTACTATACACCTGGTTTAAAACTCTTAGGGGGATATGTTTTGGAAATTAAAAAACACTTTATGAACCACTATGAAGGATTTTAATAATTACCAGGAGTGGCATAGGTTAAAACTATGGTGTTGTATATTGAAAATAAGGTGCCATGATTTATAAATCCTATAAGTTATTTTTATGATTATATGGTTTATACCAAATGCTATAGGAGCTGATATGCAAAACCTTATTTCTATAATCACTCAACTTTATCATTCTATGAACTATATTGAGCTTCCAAATGATCAAAGGAGGGAATAAAATTATATTGAATCCTTCATTAGATGACATCCACCTTCTTTTAGTGGGTCTTATGATACACTTTTAGGTGAGTTATTGATCAGCACCTTTGATAAGATATTTTTTTCTCTGGTGTTCTAAGCATAAAAAATTCATTTTTTCCATCTATAATTTGGAAGGTGAATTGGATCAAGGGTGGGATCCTATTAAGAATATGATACAACAAGATGAAATTGAATTTATGGATTGGGATGAGTTTAAGAGATTATTTTTCAATAAGTAATTCCCTTGTATTATTCATATTAAAATGAATAATGTATTCTGTGGGCTAAAGAAAAATTATGGTGAATTTTTTGATACCTATGAGGAAAATTTTAAAAGACTTATGAGATATGCTTCTGGTATTATCATCCAACCTAAAGTAAGGTTGATCTATTCTTCAATGGATTAAAACTAAATCTCTAAATGGTATTAGACATAATGGAATTTTGTATCTATGAAGAAATAATTCTTTATTCTATCTACATGGAAATGTATATTAGAGCGACCCATCAATCACATGGTTTAATAATAATAAAAATATGGAATTCAGGAGAAACTCTAAAAATTATGGAGAAAAGAAGATGGTCTTTTACTTATGCTCAAAGTGTCGAAGAAAACATGGATTAAATTGTATTAAGGGGGCTAATAAATGTATTAAGTGTGGAAAGGAAGGTCATAAATAATATAAATATAAAATTTATGGGAAGAAGTTAGCTAACGATAAAAATAGATAGAAAGCTCTAAATAATGTACCACCCACACTCTAATGATTCAAGTGTAACAAGTTTTTGAATTATGAAAATAAATTCCCCAATACAAGGGATAATGAGGATGATAATCCATAATAAACTTAGAAGACAAAAGAAATAGGTAAAGCTCATGCAATCACAATGCATTAAGTGAATCATGATAATTAGGGCGTGCTCATCCTATACTCCTTAGATTGTAATTTCATGTTTGGTTTTATAAGAAGGAGCCCTATGAAAATTAAATTTTTCATCCCTTAGTGGAACTTGATGTGATTATGAACATTTATTATATCCCTCTACATGGATTTTAGTGTAATTAAATCACATTTGATATTCTATTGGTGGAAGGATGAACCCATGCTTTCAATGAAAATGGTTTTATCTAAGATAATATATTATTTATGAGATAAAGGGTTTCTTATCTTTTGGAAGTATATATGACTCCATGTAAGATTAAATTAAGAGTTATGGATACCATAATGGGTTTATAAGTTTAAGGTTGATCATAATTTCAAAGTCTTATACACCACTTTTTAGGTTTTATGTGATGGTATTTTTTTCAAGATTAAGGATATTTTAGGAAATTCTTATGGTAATACATCCCTTTTGATATCTTTTAGAGAAAATTTATTTGAAGAGGAATGCCTTTAGATTTTATGGATATAAGATTAAAGGTATTGGAAACCTTTAGTATTTATCTTTTTTTTGATGTTGAAGTAATTATGGTTTATTGTAATTTGGGAATGTAAAGGAATTATATTTAATAGTTTTGGGAAAAAGAGACAACATGCATGTCAGGTTCCAACCCGTCGCATCTGGAAAGGTCACGGGGCATGAACCGATAACCAAATAGTGACAAGGGTACAATGTATACCACTATCATACATGAAAGAGTATTTATGGTGGGACAACATGAAGATAAATATTATTGAGTATGTATCTCAGTGTTTGGTTTGTAAAAAATTTAAGGCTTAGAGACAAATGTTTAAGGGTATGCTCCAACCATTATCCATACCAGAATGGAAATGGGAAAACATAATCATGGATAGTATCATAGGACTCCTCAAAACATATAAAGTGTATAAATTTATATGGGTTTTAGTCAATATTCTTATAAGTTTAACACACTTTATCATTATCAGAGTATATTTCTCTCTGGATCATCTTAACAAGATATAAATTAATAAAGTGGTAGGGTTTTATTAAGTACCACATTTATTTATACCTAATCAGTATCTAAGATTTACCTCATATTTCTTGAGAAGTATTCAATAAGTTATTGATACATAGTTTAGTACTATGTATCATTATCAGAAATATACTTAGTTTAAGATAAAAATTAAAAACCTATATGATATGCTAATATCTTATTCTATGGATTTAAAATGTGTTTGGGATCAACACCTTCCTCTAGTTGAGTTTTCTTACAAAAATAGATTTTAATCGAGCATTTAATTGTCTCTTTATGAATCCCTTTATGGAAAAAAAGTTTAGAACTGAAATGTACTTGGATGAAGTTGTATAAATAAAATTATTAAGACAATATTTTTCTGAATAAATGGAAGAGAAGGTAAGATTCATTCAAAAACACATAAGTATAGTAAAAATTCAGAAGAAAAAATATCTTGACAATCGTTGATGTGATATTGAAATCAAATTTAGTGAAAAGTTTTTTCTACAAATTTATTAGGGGAATAAAGAAAGGAAAACTAATCCCTAGGTGTATTGGTCCCTATAAAATCCATGATCATATTGGGATGGTATCTCATCATTTGAAACTTCTACTAAACCTCTCCCAAGTCCATGATGTATTCCATGAATATCTCATGAGGATATACATAGCTGATCCATCACATGTAATGAGCTTAGAGTTTGTACCATAGGAGCATGACATTTTTTATGAGAAACAACCAGTAGAGATTCTATATTATAGGGAGAATGTTCTATGAAACAAGACCACTCACCTGATCAATTGTTTTTGGTTAAATCAGTAGTATGTGGAATCTATGTGGGAATGTAGGGATCTAATAAGGTATAAGTATCCTCAATTATTAGTAAAAACATTATTGAATTTTGAGAGAGAAATTAATTTTAATGGGGTAGAATGTAACACCATGATATTTTATGAAATATTTTTTTAATAAGTTTAAATTCTTCAATAGCATGTGTTACACGCAACATCGAGCCTTAACGAAATGTGATGCACTACTAAAATATTATAAAATTATAGCTATCACCTAGAAATTGGAATGGCAGCTACTGATAGGATTAACTAAATTATGAAAATATATGGTTTACACATGTTTATAAAATGAACATTTTGGTGACCAGTTATTTAGAAATGTAAATTAAAAACCCTTTGAAAATAAAAGAAATATTTTTCTGAAAAAAAAAACTATTTTTATGTGTACAAATGCGTTTTAACTCAATAAATTAAATAAATAAAATTTGGTGAATGATTTTAATTAAATTTATATATCATATATTCAATAAATATTTTAGTATTCATCTTATATGTTTTCTAGGCATGAGATAAGAATAAATCTAATTTTACTCTTACAAACTATATTTTCTAAAAAGTAATTTTGTCACATTTTGTGCACTTATTTTAAAATTAATTTTTTACTCTTTTAGAAATATTGTTTGAAAAAATGAAATTTGTTTTTTAAATCAGTATGTAAAAAATATTTTAGGGTGAATTTTGAAAATTTTATGAGAAAGTAAATTTTTCGATGAATAGTGAAAAGTACAATTTTTTTATTAATATTTATTTTTTTTAATTTTAAAGAATTTAAAAATATCAGAGTTTTTATAAGATAGTTTTAATAGTAAAATTAGTTCAATTATATATCTATTATTTCAATTTAGTCCATTGGAATCAATTTCATATTGAATTTTGATATAAAAACATTTCAAACTTTTAAATATTTTCTCTTTTGAAAATCGCTTTCTCATCATATTTATGGGCTTAATTTTAAATAAAATTTTTAAAATTATATAAATTTAATTTGGGGAAACCAATTAAATATTTTGAATAAGAAAAATTTATATTATATAATAAATTAAACTTAATGTTTTACCATAATGAATAGTGAAAATAGTAAAAATTATTTATTGTGGTTAAGGTGAAAATGGGTTTACTATGGGTTAAACTAAAACAATAATGGTTAAAATGAACAAAAAAATTTTATAAAATATATTTTGGGACATATTTAGACCTTATAATGTCTAATTCCGGATAGAATCCCATTTTGGATCCTTTTTTCAATATAAAAACATTAGTATACCTTTTTCTTTAAAAAAATACAAGTGTGACACTCACCACACTTATAAAAGGCTACCCACTCTCCTCTTCTATTCACACATTAAAATATATCTATATCATAAAATATCTACCCAAATATATTAATTACATTACTTCACATTACCTAGATCACTTATTTTAATCATAAATCAATCCTAAGAAACCTTTTGGTGCGTACTTAAGGAGGTTGTTCGAAGAAGAGGTGTTGTGCTTAACCGAGCATCTTTATTTTATTTATTATTCCAACTAAATAAACTATTATTAAATTATAATGATATAAAAACACTAATATATCCTATATAATTAGTTTTTATTATGTTAATCTCATAACCTAAATCCATATTTTCTTCCATCAAAAGGGATACAAAATCATCATTCATGTGTACGACAAACTACTGCCTCACAAACCGATGCTATTAATTTTCCATCACCACCTTACATGGATGAATATAATTTTGGATTTAACATCTATATAGGATATTTTATATATTATTATACTTATTAAATTATGATATCATATACCATCTTTCTTTCCATTCCTTGTGGGATACAATAATTTCATTTCTGTGTACGACGGACTACCGTCACACGAAGCAATGTGATTTATTTTTCACTTATTCTTTGAATGGAATGTAATTAGTGTAAATTTAATGAAAATATGTGATATATATGGAATAAATATTATTTTTTAAAATTAATATATTAGTTACCTTCCTTTTTTTCATCCGTCAAGAAAATGGAAACAACGTTCATACATACATATGATATACCGTCTCCATAAATGGTGTATTTCATTTTCTATCTATAAAAATTATGAATTTATATAAATAAATATATAATTAATATATATGATATTTATATAATTATTTAAATTTTGTATATAATGCAATCATGATCAAAGTAATATGACTGAAAATACCAAATCAAAACATTAATGAAAAAAAAAGCAATTATTACCCAAAACATAATTTTAACTTGGAATTATTAATAAATGGGTAATAAAGGGTAATAAGTAATTAATATATGGTTATATATATATAATTATTTCTATTTAATATCTTTATAATAAAATTATATTTATTATACAGGAGTTTTTAATGTGTATGAAAGAAGTTAGGGATTTTTGTCTCACTTTTTAATTTTGTGAGACACATACCATATTCACCACTTATTTCTTTTATGTGATGTATATACTTCCCATGAATGTATTTCAGGATTTTTCTCCTGAAAATTATTGGCATTTACATATTTATTTTAGTATCCCTCTTTCATGGGGTTTACGATTCAAAAGTTACCAAAGTGGTATGGTTTTTGTCTCAATTTTCATTCTTTGAGACATATATTGTGTTATGAACCTATCTTATTTTATAAGGTGTATATACAATCAATTTGACATGTAATATCATGAATTTATTTATTCCCATGATATTTTAAGTTTCATAAAAATTTATTATTTCATGGGACTTAGGATTCAAAGTGAACAAAGTCGTAAAATATTTATGATACAATCTCATTGTTTTTCGAGATTGTTTCTGTTTATACTTATGATGAGGAAATTTTATGATACATCTTCAAATAAAATCATTTATTTTATTAACCTATGGTTATTTCATGATAATAATATTTTCCCATTCTTGTACTCTATTTATGTACTCAAGATGTTAAAATAATATTTTTAATAAAATCATATTTATTTCTCACATTGATCAAAAACCCTCTTTTTATTCCATATTCATGTTTTCTATAAAAAATTAAAACTTTTATAATATTCTAAAAAAGAATTTATTAAATTAATTTTTACACATATTTTACTTTTAAAATAATAATGTTCATTTTATTTTAAAAACAAGGCTCATTTTTCTTTTATCGAAAATGCGAAAGGAATATTTTTTAACATTCATGACATGAATAGAATTTTCCCCCATAGAACCACTCAATCTTTTAAATATTACTTTATAAGTTTCAAATTTTACTTTCAACGAAAAGGATTTCAAAATTATTTTATGAATTTTTAGTGATTTGTATAGTGTAAAGGGTATTTGTCTGAGCAGCCCAAACATCTTGCTAGATGCTAATAACTTTTATCTCAATCCTCATCTCAACACACATCTAACATACCCAATAAGACCACATCCATTCAAAATTAATATCTCCTCTAGTATGTAAATACTAATCTTCATTATATCCCATCAATTATTCAATGGTATATAAATTAAACATGGATGACCAATAGTGTATTTTTAGCTCAAATATATGATGTTTCAAATCTGAAATGCTTGAGCTATGGTTCATCAAACATGCATAGGTTTTTATTTCCCCATTAATATATGAACCCTTGGAATAAATATTAGTTGTCATAGGATTTTTATATTTAGTGAACCTCAGGATGAGAAAATATGTTAAAATATTGGGGCCATATAATGGTAGTTTCTAAATTACAGTATACTCTTGTTGTTACTTCTCAATATATTCATAAAGTTGTGTTAAAGTAGAATCACGTATATGATAGTAGTATGGTCAAAAAATTTCTATCATATCTTCATTAAGAGAAGTTAATTTTTCATCAGAAATAGGAACCACTTTTGTATCCATCTAAAGTTTGTAAAAAGGAATACATAATTTTACTAATACCAAAGTTATTAGTTTAAAGTACCTTTGAGTACGGGAGATCTAAGCAGAAAGGTTGTCCAATTCCCACCCAAGTGGTTTTCCCAACCATGGAAAAGAATTTGGAAATGTAAAGAATTCATTCAAGTGCCTCATGTAGGTCACTTCAAATAAGTTCCACATTCAGTTCAATCCACCCAATTTCCTCATGCAAGCCACTTCGTGTAAAATATCACTTAAGAGAACACATACCAAAAAAAATATCATGTAATACTAGCTTGAAAGACAAGAATAAAAGAGTTATAAACCCAAAGGATTTACTCCAAATAAGAAAATGGAATTGTATGAATGAAGGGCGGCCACTAGGTGAATGCCCCTATTTATAGGAGATCACATGCTCGGTTTAAAGGATTCATGAAGTAACTTAGTGATGGATTTGGGTAAAACACATACACAAACATCATGTATGCTCAAGGATCAATCTGCGATGTTGTTTCCCTCTACCTCAAGATTAAATCATCTTTTTACCAAATAAAATTCAATCCTGAGGGGGGAAATTGTTGGAACTCTCTTTTAAAGTGACACATTATATTAAAATGTAAAACATTTTAATCATATTAAGTGGAGAGATGAAAATAGGGAGAGGCAACACACATCCTCAATAATTTTTAAAGTGTGAACGAGTGGTACTTGAGTGATCCACCAGCATGAATAGACACCTCACATATGTCCAATATACTTGATACACTAGCATAAGGAACTTGAGAGACATCACTAACTCACCCAAGGTCCCTAATTTTCTTATAAATAGACCCTTGGTCTCCTCATTTGACATCTTTTGGAATACCTAGAGATGGTTCAAAGATCTGCTCGCTCAAGTTTCTCTATAAACTCTTAAAAACCTTAGGTAGATTGTTTAAGCTTTAAAATAAGAGGGAATTAAGAGAAAGAGGGAGAATTTTATTTCCCAAAGGAAAATAAAACCAAGATATTTTTAGAGTATCCACCTCCCCCTTAGCCTGATTACAATAGGGAGAAGAACCCTCCATCGACAGAAAACTTGCACACTATTATTCCAAAATTTTACAAAGGAACCCTTCTTACTCAAGATATAGCCTCTCCCAAGTTCTACTGTGACCTCTAAATCTCACTAAAATTTAACTTGAGTGAATAATTTCCATCTCCCATGTTTCTAAATTTCTACTTGTGTGAAGCCTCTTCTCTATCCCAGGCTCCACTTGATTGAACCCCCCTTTATCTCTTCTAACCCTTACATGGATGATATAACCCTCATTTTCCTATCCATGAATTATATTTCAAAGTCTTCATCCATGACCAGAAAATATATGTGGTTGGGTCATAGAAACACTAGTGTTTCCTCTCAATAAAGTACTGTCATGGTCAAAGAAATCCTAAATTTAACCTTTACAGCCGCTAGGATCCTTGGAATGTATGCAATCATTCATTCTCATGGTTGTGATGATCCCAGCCCTAGGGATGGTGGAAATAGTTTAGGTAGTTGAATCCATCCCCACATGTTGCCTAAAATGTGAAGTGAATCAAGCAATATTCACACATTCATCGAATGAGTAATCCCCAATTTGGGGTTTATAAACATTTTGGAAGACAAGAATGGTTAAATCTCGTCTTTATTCTTAATTTCTCTTCAATATACTCTCCCTCATCCACCATCAGTTGGGGAGAAAATATCCATTATGGGAATCACAGCTAGATTAAGACCTTAGAGTTTCTAGCAAGATATCATACATCTCCTACCTTATATATCTCTACCCTCATCCTCCAGTGGATGAGGAATAAAATCTTAAATGGTCTTTCAATTTAGGTCTATTTCCCTTCTCAGATGTGATCATGTGATATGAATATCTTCAAATATCTCTTGTTTCTCACACCGAGCATGACTCACAAGGGCATAGAGATTAGTGGTGATCATGTCACTAGCACAGTTAATAAATTATCCTCCATCGTTGGTGTAATCCCCAACACTTCCAAACTACATGGGATTTGATTATCATCCTAGCGGGATACATAGGAAGATTACCTGATGTTCAAACCCAACACTTTTAATCTATAATCATCTTTATTAGGATATATTCTTAGTAAGATCATTCCCCTACCTAGGAGGTTATATCCATTCCAGATCCTTTTCACCTCATCCTCATAAACCTAAATTCTCAGTGAAGTTTATCTCATCATGAAATATTCCCTATGGGATCATCCATAAAGGGATTCTCTAATATAAGTCTCACACTAGTTTTTTCTAGGCACTTTTCACCTAAACATCCATGTTTCTTAATGTTAAACTTCATGTTCTAGTCTTTATCATATGACCTTAAAAGGTATTTTGTGTCCCATTAAGGGGCACTAAACTACATGGGTTATGATTCCTTTCATAAGGATATGTCGGAAGCCCTTACTATAAGGCCAATACCGACATCAAAACACCAACCACCCCTAAACAACCATAAATTTTAGAACACCCAATTATGAGGATTTAAAACATAATTATTTAAAATAAATTATTAACAACCAAATAACAACATGATATGGGAACCTATAATACATACAGATGGATCTTTTAGTGGAGAACCTCTAATATATATAAATGGTTACTCCCATATGTATGCATTACTAGTTGTATATATGAAGGGTGACCAGCCTTATATTAGAGTTTATAAAGGACTCGTAAATATGACTTAAATATACAAGAGAGTCCTAGAGTAAGTAATATTTCACCCCAAAAAGGGTGTGATGAGCCAAACCACTTGTCCTCTTAACCAATTTGGGTTCCTAAGCATCATTGGTAAAGTTCTTGATGATCTCTTACCTTTGGAAAGTAGATACATACCGTGGATATGGGAATCATTGGGTGTCTCTAGTTCCATGAATAAACCCCATTAGAAGATACCTGAAAGTGACTCGAAATAGAATCCCACATGCCTAACATTAAGTGTGAGTACTCCCTATTTCCTTATGTTCTAAGAGTCTAAAAAATCAACAATATCAAAAAATAATAATCTATCCCAAATAACTCAACTATAACCATAAAAATTAGAAAACAATTCCCATTTATCTTGGAAACTATGAATTCAACTCATGCAGGTGATGGTTAGACACAAAAAAAGACATTCATTCTAAGTTACAGCCCATTCCTATACCTATAGCCTACAGCATCCCAAATAAAAACCCAATTTATAAAAACTCTTCATTAATACAACTTGGTGATACCACTTTTTTACCCCCAATGATCAGGTACTACCTTGTAACTTCCAAGATCTAATACCACTTTATAACACCCCATTAACCCATCACATGGGGTGTGTGTATGAACTCAATAATACAAAAACAATATTTTTCCTATGGAACACCCTAATATTTCATAATATATTTATCTTAAATAAATTCATTCTGTTTGATAACTTATTTAACACGCAATACCGAACTAAAACAAATTGTGATAAAATAATTATGATATATTTATTGGATTATCAAGAATAAATAAGGTTTAATTAATTATTAAATCTTCTTATAAAGAAAAATAAAGTTTATTTTTAATATTTATTCATTAATAAAATTCATTTAGTACTTCTAAATAACAAAAAATATCATCTTGTGCTTAAATTTTTTTTCTTTCTAACATTGGTTTTTTTATACACTATGTTTCTTTATTTTGAGTAACTAAGTATATTATGGTTAAATAATGATAAAGTTTATTAATTATATGAATAATATATTAACAGTAATTTAATTAGTAATTTATAAGAAATAATAATAAAAAATAATGTATAAAAAGTCATTTTTCTAAAAAAATAGTTTTTTCTATATATCATATATTTTAATTTAAAATTTCATTTTATAATATTTTGAAATTAATTTAGATTAAATGTATTTAAAATTTGGAATCATCATGTCAAAATTTGTTAATAATTTTCATCTTATATTTTTAGTAAAAAACTAATTACCATGATAAAAATTTAATCAAGGTTAATAAGGGTAAAATAGGTTACTTAGGTGGCATGAATTTGGTTAAGTTTATTTGAAACATAAACCTTATAGAATACTTTTTTAGGTTTTAAATTTATAAACACATTTTTTAGAAGCCTTTCCTCACCTAACTCACCTAACTCTTATGCAATTTAATTCTTACCCCTTACCTAATATTCATTTTCAAGTCAAAGTCCTTATTTTTCACCTATAAAGGACCTCACCTACACTTTTCTTCAATCCACTATTTACTTAAAATTACACTAAAACCCTACCCATTTTACTTCTACTATAAAACAGTTACAAATTTTTCATCCCTTGATTAAAAAAATTATTCCAAGTCTTCCATTTCCAAGAGGAATTTCAAGAGAAGACTTAAACTCAAAATGTGAGTATTATCCACTCATTTATTTTTATTTATATATTTATCATCCCAAATTAAATAAAAATAATAATATAATGACATAGGTTTCCTTAGTATACATAAATTTCATTATATTAATAGAAAAACTATTTAATATTATCTTCGTATTCATTAGAAAAATGAAAATGTAATGTGTGTTACATACAGACTACCACCTCCATGGACGAAATGTTTCGTTTTCATCACTAAATTACATGTATATTTATCAAATATAGTAGATGGATATATATTATATTACGGATTAATATATTTCATGAAAATAGTTCTTAAATATTGACACAATAATTAATGATCATTATAAATTAATATGTTATTATCGATAAATTACCCAAAACAAGTTCATTATGTATCCCATTCTCACAAATCAGGCCCATAGTTTCCATAAAGAAAAAATGGGGTTGCATAAATAATATTAAAAAATATTTAAATATATTTTATAATTTGGTAACTATAAACTTGTATCAAAGAATGAGGTTCAATGTCACTCTTATAAAACTTGTATGAAATAATAAAAGTTACGAACATCGGATGATGGAAATAAACATTAATTAACTAATACATGTTTAATGAATGGTTATGAATAAAGAATATATATGTTAATATATATTAATAAAGTTATTAAATAATTTATCTGTATGTTTTTTATTATTATATATGATTTTAAATATCTTTCTTGAAATTCAGTAGAAAAAGGTAAGGGTTTATTATCTTAATTCCCCTTCTTTGAGACATATGCCATATTCACTACTTGTATTATTTTTTATGTATATATACTATCCATGGATGTATTTATATCATAATTATAAGACAATTAGATTTATTTTAGGATACATCTAAGGTTTCCTCATTTAAATGATTTGATCCCAATGTTACCAAATCCATATGGGTTTCTTGTCTCACATTTATTTCTTTGATACATATACTATATTCACTAGTTTTTTTATATTTTGTGGTATATATATTTACCTATGATGTTTTTATGATAAATTAATGAAATTGAAGGGTTTTAAAAATACATATCATGTTATATCTCTCAGGTTATTTTGATTCAAGAGATAACAATGTTATAAGGGTTTCTTTCCTATCTTATTTTCAATTTGATATTTTTATGATTAAATTTACATATGGGGAAACATTGTGTAAATTTTATCTATGAAAACATAAAAAGTTTATTATCCTCTAGTTATTATTGTGGTTTTATATGTCCTATCTCAATTTAATTTCCCTTGGTAAATAATTTACTTGATATTGCGGTTGTAAGTGAAACCGACTCCACCTTATCTTTTCAGTCCGAAATATTTCTCCTCTATGTCCATATACATTTTATAGATGTCGATATTAATTAATAAATGAATTATTAATTATTTTTTCATCAATTTTTACTTTATTTTCATAAAAATTTAAAATAATGTTTTTACATCTTCCATACATGTTGTTTTTACAAAAGTATCCATTTTTTATGTTTTGCATGTGAACACTTCTTTTGTCATTGTGAGAATTCTTCTTTATGAAGATTCATTTCCGTGTTTTAAAATGGATTTCCAAATGATTTTAATTTTTAATTATTTTCAAAATAAAATGGATTATTCTTCTTGTTTTTGAAATTGATTTATCTAATAATATTATGGGTGTTTTCCATCTATATCAACATTTTTTTATGTTCCTAATGGGATATTTTCTTATACCAAAATCCACAACATTTATTCGGATGCTTTATGTAATATTATATAGAACTTTTCATGAATCTCACCTCTTTTACATGGGTTAATTAATGTTTCGATATGAGTTCTTTCATATTCTCACAACACACATATATATGGTTTTTATTATGTGATAGGTTGGTCATGAATTATATATCCATCCAATGTATTGAGTGAGGATTTATATCTTGTGAAATAGTATAAAAGGGAATGGTGAGTAAACCAAATCTACTATGGGACTCTATCCACTATGTTAATCAGAATGGGTAGTGAACCCAATCCACTATAAGGATTTTTTTCACTATGTTAGGATAGTCTCGAAACTTGTCATTGACTACTGAAATGTTTTTTTATTATTATTTGTGTACCAAAGACTTATGACTTATTTTTATGATATCCTATCTTGGATCATGATTGATTATTGATGATTTAAGACTCTTATAACTCATGTATTTTGTTATTACAAAACCTTATGTCATGACTTGATATTTAGGGTCTATGACTTGTTGGGTGTCTTTTTGTATGTGATGATCATGTAATCATATGATTTATGCTTATATTATACTCACTTATTATCATAAATTGATATATCTCATGCTTACCCTTACTAAGAATATGTGATAACCCTTTCTTATGTTTCTATTTCCCCAGGTTATGAAGGATGGTATTAAGTAGTTTGTTTCTAAGAATAGTGTTTCATGAAAAACACTTAAGGGTGATATTAAATATTATTATTAAATAATTTTATTATGTATCAAGTTTCCAAATACACTAAAACTTTATATTTTAAAGAAGTGTATTATTGATAGATGTGATGAATATTTATTTAAAATGATCGTACATGCATGTATGTTACTCTTAGGTCACCTTAGTTGGTATCAGAGTAGGGTTTGGTTATTTTAGGGGATTATGATTAAAAACTCATATTGACAGTCCTATGTATAAGTTTAAATATAGGAAATATCCTCAAATTTTGGTAAAGTATGGAGTGGTGATTTCATTGGAATGACATCCATATCTGGATATAAATATGTGAATGAAATCTCTGACATGAATGCATATAGAGGTAATAACCCTAAAATAATGGTTGGGTATTAACTCAATCTTCACTGGGTGCATGAAAAAGAGTCCTAATTACACACCTAGTTTTAAAATACAATGGGATATTATTTTCCTAAATAAAAAGATCTTTATAAACCCTTATGAGATATTTGAATATAATTGGGTTCTAAATGATTATAGGAAATGACCATAGAAAACATGGATTGAAACATATTATTTCGTGGGTCAAAAGAAGGTTTCATAATTTAGGACATATTAGGAATTATTTACATTATCATATAATTGATTACTTTGATTAATTTTTATTTATACTCACACTAACCTTTTTTGTGTAAGAAAATAATGAGAACTTGAATCAAATGGAGAAAGGTGCATTTATTATACCTTCATGAACATTAATTTTTTGTGTATATGGATTGAACCACTCTTTTATATCTGAAGAGTTTGATAAGATTATCACATCACCACATCAACGGTTAGATATTAAATTATTGTTAAAAACTTATAATGGTATTATTATTGCATATCAATTCTATATCTCCTCTCTAATAGAATTTTATAGGAATGTGCTTCCTATAAATCATTTTATTCACCCTCTAGTTGAATTTGATGTGATTTTGGGCATGTATTAGCTATATCTATATCGAGAACATATAAATTATAGAGGAAGGGATGTCACATTTGATATTTTAAATTAACCTATGATCATCTATTATTGTAAGGATGAAATTGAACTTCCAATGGAAATTTCTTACATTATATGGGTCTTTATACCTACTCATGAGGGGTATTTATCCCAAATGGTTAGGGAGAAACTAAAAATTGATGATATGCATATAGAAAAAGAATTTTAATATGTATTTACCAAATATTTTACTATTATTCACCTAAATAATAAAGTTTATTTTTTAATATAACTCGTATATAGTGTTATACTTATTTCAAAGACTCCTTATAGAATGAACCTAATTGATTTTTAGAAATTAAAGAAGAAACCCTAATAGAATATAAAATAATTTATTCACATGACCTATTACATCACCATGGGGGTAAAATATTCTTTTGTTAAGAATAAATATGGGACAATTCATCACTGCATTCATTATTCGTAACTTAATAAAATCACTATCAATAAAAAGTATCATCGACGTTGTATTGATGAATTTTTTAATCAACTATATGGGGCTCAATACTTTTTAAAGATTTAACTTTGATATGGATATCATCAATTATTGGTAAAAAGGGATTATATGTGTCCTTTTATGCGAGGTATTGACACTATGATTTTATATTGATGTCTTTTGGACTTATAAATTCCCCTATTATATTCATTGATATAATAAATAGAGTATTTAGAGATTACCTTGTTCAGTTTTTGGTGGTATTTAAAGATGATATTATCATATATTCTAAGAGTATTAAAGAGTATGAAAATAATTTTAGGATTGTGTTTAATACCTTGATAAAGGATAATTTGTATTCCAAATTTATAAATTATAAATTATAGATATATAAAGTATCATTCTTGGGTCATGTAATTATAAGTGAGGGTATATTTGTGGATCCTTCTAATATGAAGGTTATTAAATAATTCACCAGACCAACCATAGTGACTAAGATATATATTTTTATTGGGTTGGTTAGATACTAACAATGCTTTGTGATAAATTTCTCACAGCTATAAAATCTATAAACTAAGTTCACTTAGAAGGGAGTCAGGTTCCTTTGGATAGATGAATGTGAAGAAAATTTCAAGGAACTGGAGAGAAGTTTGGTCGGTGTACCTGTTCTCATGCTAAATTTTAGTAGAGAAAGGTTTTTGATATATATTGATACATAGAAAAAGGTACTAGGATGTTTTCTAATGAATAATGAAATGGTAGTGGTGTATACCACATTCTAATCAATGGTTTATGAGAAAAATTACCTGAATTGTGATTTGGAGCTGGAAATTGTAAATTTTTCTTGGAAAATATAAATGAATTATTTTTATGGTGAGATGTGTGATATATATACTAATCATAAAATATTAAATTATATATTCACATAAAAAAATTTGGATATGCACCAAAGGATATTTTTGTAGTTGATTAAATATTATTAATGGTCAATACATTACCACCCTAGGAACATGAACAAGGTGGTTGATGCTCTGAGTCAGAAAGTCCATGATAGCTTGTTCATAATGATGATTTAAAGAGGTAAAATATTTATGAATTTATATAAGATATAACTTTAAATAATGAGGTAAGGTGAGAAATAAAATCTTTATCAAATAAATGTTCAATCATCCATCTATGTGAAGATTAAAGAAGTGCAAAAAGAGGATGTGGAATTGTAAAATAATACAAGAAATGTTATAGAATTAAAACTTGGCCATGATAGAATAATAAAATTTAGGTTATGGATATGTGTCCCTATAATATAATAATTTAAGAAGTAACTATTATATGAAGCACATATCTTCTCATTATATATCCATTCTAGAAGTACAAAGACATACAGATATCTCAAAGAGAATTTATAGTGGGATGATATGAAGAGATATATTGTATAGTATTTATCTTGATTCTTGGTTTGTTGTTAAGGATAGATATAATAATTCAATGATGATAATTCAACCATTATCCATATAGGTATGTAAATGGGAAAACATCACCATGGATGTCATCATATGGTTTTCTAAGACATCTAAAGGCCATAACACTATTTGGGTTGTAGTGGACCACCTTATAAAGCTAGTGTATTACATTGTTATCAAGGAAGATTTATATATTCACTAACTTTCTAGGATATTAATTAAGGAAGTGGTAAGGTTTCATGGGGTACCACTATCAATTGTATCTAATTGAGATTTGAGATTTAACTTGAAATTTTGTAGAAGTCTTCAACAAGAATTGAATAAAAGTTTCACTTTAACACATCATATCATCCTTGGATAGATGATCCATTTGAGATGACCATTAAAACACTATAAGATATTCAAAGAGATTTCTCTATATATTTAAATGGTGTTTGGGATCAACACCTTCATCTAGTCTAACTTTATTACAACAATAGCTTCAACTCAAGCATTTAGATGGATCCTTCTGAAGCCCTATATGGAAAGAAGTACAGAAACTCTAAATTGTTGGGATGAATTTTGAGAACATAATATATTTGAATTTGATCTAGATAAGAAATTAGTAGAGAATGTTAGAGCTATTCATTATCACATCGTGGAAGCTCTTAGTTAACAGAAGAGTTAAGTTGACAATCTTCGGTGATATTTAGAGTTTGAAGTTGGTGACAAGGTATTCCTACAAATATCTTTTGGGATGATAATTATATGATTTACAAATAGGGTAAGTTTATCCCTAGATATATCAGTCTCTTTTATATTCTTGGTTATATTTTGGTGGTATCTTATCTCTTAGTGCTTCCACTGAACCTCTCCCAATTTTATGATGTGTTCCATATATCACGTTTGAGGAAGTTCATACCTGATCCTTCACATGTAATGAGCTCTGAGGTTGTACAAATGGAGCATGATATTTCTTGTCAGGAATAATTTATGGATATTCTAGATCAAAGATATAAATTTTTTTAGAACAAGACCGCTCAACTCGTTAAAGTCTTATTGTGAAATCATAAATTTAAGGAAGCTATGTGGGAACCTAAGGATGTAATGGGGTAGAAGTATCCTCAACTATTTCTATTAGAATTGTGGAATTTAAAGAGAGAAATTATTATAATGGGGTAAAATATGACACCCTACTATATTAAAATATATTTATAATAAATAAATTTGTTTCATTAAATTAGATAACTTTATGCTTAAAAATAAGTGATAAGATCATTTTATACTTAAAATGTACTTTTTTTCTAAATTTTTTTTATGCACTATTTATTTTTATTTAATGAAACTAAATATATTATAGTTAAATAATGATAAATTATATTTTTATAATAATAATATATTAACAGTATTTTAATTAGAAATTAATAATAAATAAAAATAAAAATAATTAATTTTTTAAAAATCATCTTTCTACAAAAATAAATAGTGCATAAAAAACATCTCACAAAAATAAATAGTGCATAAAACATCTCATAAGTAATAAGATCATTCTCCTAGTTGCACGACATCAGCAAGGAAGAGAGTAAGGCCTCATGGAGGGCATAAGAAAATCCATCCCACAAAAATACTGATGAGGTGCTTTCCAAATATGACAAATTGGTGAATGTCATTAATACCACCCCTAAAGATATTATAGAACATGGGGACAACATGGATGAGCTAGAGGAGGAAGTTTTGGTTCATAATGGTCTGAATGGATTGAAGGCCTTCATTTTTTATTGATTTTTTATAACCCCCCTTTAAAGGTATAAGGGGGAACCCTTACAAGCCCTGTCGGCTTAGTTATTACATGGCCCATAGGCTTAAGAGACATTGCATGACCTGAAGGTCTTAAGGAATTCAACTAGACTATAACTACAAGGAACTGACCCTCCCCAACATATGAATCGTGACGGTAGCTCTCCACCTTTTCATGGTCATCTGGATAAGCTTCCCTTGCAAGAATAGGCTGGTCTCGATGGCATATCCATACCCTCTCATTCATCCCAATCCATTGGTTCTTCTCTAGTGAGTGATCCTCCTCTGAATCCTCCTCTAGGGCTGCTCTTTTTTTGTAGAGTCTGTCTGGGGCAACTACATATGGCCTGAAGACTTTGAGGTGGACCGAAGGAATTAAAGGTGGCCCGAAATCCCTACTGACCTGAAGGACTGGGTGGCCCGAAGGCCTTAAGTACTTGAAGGCCAAATTGGTGGACCAAGGTGAATAGTTCCAGCTATTACAGTACCGAACAGTACCTTCTACAGTAACTATTATAGTACCTACTACAGTGCCCACACAATTCCTGCTATAGTACTTCTATAGTAACCTAGAAATATGCCTTCTCTTGGTTTCGAACCTGGGTCTCATGGATGCACTTAAGAAAACCTCACCAACTGGTTTGAGGCTCATGTTTTGGTTCATAATGCAATACACACTGAAATTATTGAAGGAGGTGTGTGTACTCAGAACCAGAGGATTTCCCTAAATTTGGGCATTCCCTCAATCACTCCACCATTACCTCCTCAAGGAGAACCCATAAAATAAAAGCGAAAAGGTAAGATTACACATCACCTAATCCATAAAAATGTTAGACACTTTATATTTGAGGAAAGGTTCTCTCAGAAAGAGGTGGAGATGAAATAATTGGGAAGATTTAATATCGAACTTCTTCAAGGAAACATTCCTCTTGGTTAAATTCTCCAAACAGATCCTCAACATGCACTCCCAACCAACATACCCCAACAAATAGGGTTCTTTATAGTGAACAAAATGGATCTAGAACATCAACTCAATATGGGGTAGCGACAACCAATATACATGGATCCCACAGAAACAGATCAGGAGTTCCCTCCATTAGGTATGCAACCAGAACAGGGTCAAACACTTCCTTATAGGCCTCCCCCTATAGGTTACCAATGATAGATACCACCAATCCCCCCCCCCATAGTTAGCTCTACCTATTGATGCCCCTATTTAAGCTCCTTGTCATCCAGAAATTCCTCGAGGGCTTATAAACACTTTTGAGTGGATAATGGCTTGATTGGAAGCTATGGAGGAATAGAGTGCACTAGTACAGCTGGAAAAGAAGCCTTACCCTAAATGGGAAGATCCGACTCTTCCCCCGCTAAACTTTGGGAACCCTACATTTCCAATTTCTAATGTCTCAGGAGACCCGGAGTGGCATTTGACACAATTCATCTCTCACTATGACCTTGTGATGGGGACCCTTAAACAATAGGAGGCAGTGAAGCTTAGGTGCTTCATGAAATCACTATAGATACTAGCATTTGTATGGTACACTAATTTTCCAGATTGGTCAATTACAGGATGGGAAGACCTCCATCAAAATTTTATCTTCCATTTCAGATCTACATTGTAGAAGACAATAGTCCTTAACCTATAAAACTAAAAATAGTAGAAAAATGATAGGGTCTTAGATTTCATCTCTTGCTGGAAAGGGTTGAAATACTCCTTGAATCAATAAGTTCCTAAAGAAGACTTGTTTCCTGTCTGTATAGAAAATCTTAATGATGAGTTTCACACACCACTCATCTCTGTAAAATACACGGGAGGGTTTTGGGAACTTTTTGTGATTTCTCAAAGAGTGGAAGACTCCATCCCACATACCAAGGCTAAGTCCCAAATAATTTCACCAGCTTAGAAAAAGAGAATGGATAAAGTAGAGGTTTCCACTATTACACTTAATAAGGCCCTTGTACCTTCTCCTACTCCAAATCCGACACCATATCATATGGTTGCACCTTCTAATCATCAACAATAAAACCTACCTCATCAGGATGATCAAATTGAGAAGAGTTCAAACAATTTTAGAAAATAAAGAACAAGGTTTATTATTTTCTAAGTGACCAAGTCCTTGCCTACTTCATCTTAGCGTTAGAGAACAACATGATCAAGGTACCAAATCCCAAGAATCCTAGTAAGGATAGTGATGAAGATATCCCAAACTATTTTTCCATCTAATGATCATTGGGGCATAACATACTGGAATTTTTCATTTTCAAAGACATCTTGTAGAAAATAGTGGACTTTAGGAAAGTGAAGCTACGCAAGCCATCCACTTAGGTAGAATGTGTTTCTACCACAGATCTATAGGAGGAGAGTGGATGGATGGAATATAACAACAAGGGTAAGAAAACTTTCAGTGACTTGGTGGTCAGAAATAATATCAACTAGACCCATGTTATCCTCCAAATATAGTTGAAAACACAAACTGTGACCACATCCGCTTCCGCTACGGCACAACCAAATTTATTGGTGCCATAGTATTTTGAGATTCAGTCTTCCAAGAAACAACATTGAGGTAATATTAAGAAGAAAACATAGTAATATGAGCCTATACAAGGGCCAACGTTGACTTTAACTACATCAGTATTCATTTCTTTAGTCCCAAAAACATGGGCACTTCCCCACGAAATGGTACCACAAGAACCAACCCACCAAGCACAGTCCTCATAAGATACGAAGTTCCTATTTAGGTTCCACTAATGTTATCTACTAGATGGATTCCTTTTCGGATGATGAGTATGACTAAGAACCCGAATTCCCTACACCCAATTGAGTAATTAGGGGAAGTGGTTTCCAAATTTGAGGATATAGGGGAAGAAGCTATCATGCCAGAAGTCATTACCCTGGTTACATCCCTGCTCAGACCATCTATGCACCCAAAACTCATGGGATATTCTTCAAGTGATCTCATGAGGAGTAGGAAAGTTCCCCCACACAATCCATAGTTATCCATGACTCCTCTATTCTGGAAGATCGACTCGAAGAGTCCTTGTCACCCATTCAACCTCAACATGCAGGTAGACCTAGTCAACCTAATCTACCAAGGAAAAATTACCCTCAACTAATTTTCCAAGGGATGATCTACATACATCAATTACCTTAGTTCCTAAATTGAATGTAAAAGAGTGTCCTTGTTATATGAATCATAGACCTTCGGTCCATAAGTGTTCCATTTTAAAGCTGTTATCCCTAGTTCCATCAAAATTTTCAATCCTATATGCATTGAGTCTATCAAAGAACCTTTGGAAAGAACTCATAAAGGATTTTTCAAACCCTTAAGAATTTGAGGATGGTGTTGTTGTTACCAAAGTATATTTTACATGGACAGATCCTGCGGAATTCCACATGATCGTATCCTTCATGGAATGGGATAGATATACCATTATATAAATACACAAAATAATTTTGTATGTATCTAGTAGGATTAACGATATTGATATCTAATGAAACTTTATTGAAAATAGCTTAGGTGAAAACCTCATTCAATTCCAAATAGTTTTTCAACTAGGTTACAATGTGCCCCACTTTTCCCCCTCCAATATAATGGTACACAGTTATGATAAGAATGAACATAGACCTCTTTGTGAAATAAATCTCGGGACTCGGTTTGAGGATCTTGTATCTAACTCGAAATTCTTAGTTTTCTAGAAAGATACCACCTTCAACATTCTTCTAGGAAGGCCTTGGTTACATCAGTATGTAGTTATCCCTTTATCATACCATCGATGCCTCAAATATTTCATCAATGGTAAAATTGGGACATTTTATAGGTATAAATCCCCTTTTAAATCTAGTGAATCATAATAAATTTATGTGTGGTTCTATCAGAGGGGATGGAAGCAGCCCATGATTGAAATTTTATCTCAAATTAGTGCCATGAATGGTCTGGAGATGACCCTAGCTAATCCATTCAAGAAACGCAGTGAACATTATGTGTGGTCTATTAATCAGACTGAGGAAATGGGTTTAAGTTCAAGTTCATGCTATGAAAGTTCAATGGTATTATTTATAGAAACTGAACTTTGAAGTACTGGAGAAGTCACCAAATCTTTATACATTGATGAGAGTACAAGTGAGAATGACCTCATTCCACCCAATGAGTTTTGAAAAGTTATTATACCATCAGTCGAGTTGGAAGCTGTGAATTTTTCTTCTAAATGTCAAAATACTAACTCCTCATTGGGCTCTAAGAAATTTTCTTCATCATATAATTTTACTAAGATCAAGTCAGAAGTGGAAGAGGAAAAGTTGGAGGAAGAGGGGGAAAAGGAGGACCTTAGGGACACCCCTCCATCATTTTAGGAAGGTGTCTCTACCACTATTGATGAACTCAGAGAAATAAATCTTGGTATAGTAGAAGATCCCTGGCCCAATGTGAACAGTGTGTCCATGACTTCTGAAGAAAAGGAGGTATACACCTACTTCCTGAAGAAATATCATGATGTGTTCACTTAGAAGTAATAATATATGTCATCCCTTGATCCCAATGTGTCCACTCATCACTTAGGCTTTTCGGAAGACTACCAGGGATACAAATCAGTATCCAGAAGGACAGAATTGACCCATGCCTCCAAAAATTATGGTAATGTGGAAAATCATATCAATTGTGACTTTATTTGGGAAGTTCAATATCCAAAAATAGCTAGAAAACATCATCTAGATAAATAATAATAATGGGAAAATCAGGGTCTACATTGAATTTATAGATCTTAACAAACATTGTATGAAATATGATTTCCTAGTCCCAATCACAAAAACTACTGATTGATGCAATGTATGGTTATCGAGTCCTCTTTTTCATGGATGGATATTCAAGGTACAACCAAATTTAAATGGCCTAGTAAGATGAGTAATTCACTGACTTCAAGGCCCCCAATGAGTATTTTTCTATCAGGTAATGTCCTTTGCCTTGAATAATGTTGACCGACATACCAACGTGAAATGCATCACATCTTCAAACACTTCCATAAGAATTTTTTTTGAATGCTACATTGATGATCTTGTGGTTATGTACTGATAAAATTCTTACCACTTGGTTAATATGAAGACCATCTTCAACGAACTCTGAAAACATATCCTCAAGATGAACCCCTAGAAATGTGCCTTCGAGGTAACCTTAAGAAAGTTTATCATCTTCATTGTATTCCATCATGGTATCGAATTGGACCCTGATAATAAAAAGGTTATTCTTAGAATGTGACCTTCTTAAAACTTCAAATATTTGAGAGGACTTCAAGGAAACTTGGGTTACATCTGGAGATTTATATCCAAATACATGGGACAGTGTTTACCCTTAACCAATTTGATTAAGAAGGGGTCACATATCAATGGACTAGTGACTATCAAGAATCATTTGAAAACTACAAGAAATATATCTTGAGCCCACCAGTGTTAATGTCTCCCATTGAAGGGAAGTTGTTCATTTTTTATGTGACAGACCAAGAGTAATCACTGAGTGATTTCCTCACACAAAAGAACAAATTTGAAAATGAAAACAGCCTTTATTATCTCAGTAGAACCATGATCGATGTTGAGAGTATTTATTAAAATATTGAAAATATTTGTCTAGAATTAATATTCATGGCCCAAAAACTAAGGCACTACAAGCAAAACCGTGAGGTCCATTTGGTATCTCATAATAATCCACTCATATTTACCCTCACCTATCCTATTTTTATGGGACTTTTGGTATAGTGGGAGGTTATCCTATAGTAGTTTGATATATAGTTTGTGTCCCAAAAAATAGTGAAAGGTTGAGATTTGGAAACTTTTCTCGAAGAACACCCACCTATAGAAACAATGTCATTAAATGCTGAATTTCCTGATGAAGCAATCAATCATAGTAAGAATGTACTTGAACTACTTAGATGTGGTAGGTGGATATGTTCCTATGACATCCATCAACCTCCGAAGTTGATACATGTGGGAGCCTATGTCATAGGAACATATCCAACTACCACATCCAAGTAGTTCAAGTGCATTCTTACTACGACTGATTTCTTCTCTGAATGGTATGAGGTAGTAACACTCAAAGAATTTGGGGCCAAAAGCATCGTTAGCATCATGAAAGCCAACATAATTACCAAATTTTGTGTCCCTCATACAATATTGATGGAAAATGGCACCAATTTATATTATTTTGAGATGTATAAGATGTACCAAGAGTATAATATCAAATCCAACCACTCATCTCGCTATAATGTAGTGGATAATGGATAGATAGAGGCCTTCAATAAGACCATATTGAACATAATCCAAAATATAGGGGATAAAGATAGAAATTCTTGTCCTGATGATATCTTTAATTCCTTGTGGGAAAACTGGACTATAACTTATACTGCCACATGGTAAACCCCGTAATCACTTATGTATAGGATAGAAGTAGTTCTGACCATTGAGGTCCAGTTATTGTCACTCCAAACTACCATCTATGATCAGTTATCCATGGATGAACAATCTCAGAAGTGTTTATAAAAAACTGAAGTGACTCAATGAGAAAATATTATAAATCTTGCATCATTTGGAGGTTAATCAAAATTGGATAGCATGAAACTTCAACAAGAAGGTCCACGTCCACTCATTCCTCTAAGGATAACTGGTGTTGGTCCTTATCACTTCAATGATACCAGGGAAGAATCCTCCAAAGCTTAAGCCAAAGTGGGAAGTACCTTAATCCATACATAAGTTCCACTCTAACAGAGGTTATTCCTTGATCTAGATGGATAAAGAGCTCATTATAACCCCAACCAAAGAAAGGTTTGTCAAAAAGTACTTTTTGTGAAAAAAAAGCGACATGTGCTAGTTGCACGATGTTAAACTACATAGTTAGTCTATGATGCATGACTTTAAAAATAATGAAAAATCATCGATATTGAAAAATGATAAAATAAATGACACCAATGTCCTTATTGTATGACATTAAACTAAATAGAAACATGGTCATGTATGCATGACCATAAAAGGAACATTATATGGTCCTAATCATATGGCCTAAAACTACAAGACATCATAGTTCAAGCTATAAGAATTTAAACTACATATCCCATCATCTTAGTCACATGACATTAAATTGTATGATAATGTCCTCACTATATGAAGTAAAACTACATTGTTCACATCCATGTTGCATGGCGTGAAACTATATAGAATTTTTATATATGTTTAAGTGGATCACAACCTTCAATGTTGGTACCCCACCACACCTTTATTCAAGAAATATGTGTGGATTTATTCTCCTTAAAATGAGATAGGTAAAAATATCTAGATCTCTATCCCTAGGTCTAGCCACAGAAGAATTAAATTCCCCCTTTCCTATATATGGGTAAGACCTGTACAGGGAACCTTCTATAACTATATGTGTCTTTGTCCTCATTCCAAATGAGATATGTAGTGATGATCAAACCTCATGTCTTGGGCCTAGTCATCATTCTAGAAAATAAAAATTCCCCCTTACCCATATCAAAACCTGGTTGATGTGGGAAACCATCTTTCAAGAACTACATGTGGCTTGATTCCTACCATCACGGGATATATAGTGACATAAATATATTCATTCTTTTCCCTATCGTCAATATTCCCCCTCTTCCATGTCGAGTCACCTTCATCCTCACCACATGAAATTAAAATGCATAGGTTTCTAGAACTAAGTACATCTTGATTTTCATTCAAATGAGATATGCAGGGACACCTCAATCATATATCTTGGTCTCTCCACCACATGATTAAAAGTCCCCCTGTCTTCTCCTTGATTTCCTCTGCATTGTAAGAAGAACCTTTTCCATTTCTTGTTTATAACACTGAGCATAACTCGCGTGATCTTAGGAGCTTTGGTAAGGGTATACGCCATGAAAAAGGAATATATGTGTATGATAGAGTTATCATGGTCTTGGATGCATGAAATTAAAAGGCACACCACAGGTCCTTATCACATGATGTAAAATTTCACTGTTTTTCCCCTTATATGACATGAAACTGCACATAACTGTAGATATCACCTGAGAGGACTATTATCTTTGGTGTTGGTCTCCCACCACACCTCTATTATATAACTAGGTGTGTCTTGATTATTATTCCAATGAGATGTGTAGTGATTCCTAGGATTTATGTCTTGGGCCCTACCATGGGTTAAAGGAACATACCCCCTCTCTTGCATACTAACAAAGATCTATATAGGGGATCTTAATTTAGTTTCCCTAATTCAGTGGTCCACCAAGGAAATATATATTTCCTCACCTATATATGAGTTAGATATATGCAATAGACTTGATACATCGTCATCGATGTCATTCCAAATGCTTCCTTTGTGCTCAGATATATACCTTCAACACCTCATACTTCTGATCTTGGACAATAGTGAATATTTATAATCTTTCGCTGACTATGATTAATAGAACTTCTGATACCTTAGGACTCGTTTTTCTGAAAATGTTGTAACATTACCCAATTGTCTTTGAATAAGTCACCCACTAATAGGGATTTTCAGCTAGAGGATGAAATTATTTGAATATGGAGTATCACACCCCTATTGTCTTTACATAAGGTCACCCACAAAATGGGTTTCTCAACCAGTGGTCCATTTCACCCTTAAGAGAAGCTTTTTCTGTTTTCGTAAGCCTCATTGAAATTATATTGAAACCCATGATTTTAATTTGGTCTCTGGTCGCCATTCACATATTTTTCTTGTATTGCTTCTCCTAATCTAAGAAACCCCCAGATCGTGGTTTAAAATTTCCTCCCACATGTCTAAAGTATGACAGAATGACCTTGGTATGATAAGCCTCATACTAAATATTATTTCCATAATATTATGGTTTTATTCGTATGAACTAAAACTACAGGCACCATATTTCCCACATTTCTGTCAGACCTACATAGGAAAACTATACCCCCATTCTTAGGTAATTATCACTTGAAATGTTTATTTTATATTTATGCAATTTTCTACCATGAAAACAGACTCTGTGTCTGGGTAAATCTGAATCTCCATAAACTTACTTCATCTATCAGTAATAGAATTTTGGAATTACTAAGAATTAATTTGCCTGAGTATGTAGAAACACACCCTAGTTGGCTTTGCATAAGTTTCCCACATAAGTGAATATCAGCCAGAGGATTCCACTATTTGACTATGCTATAACACATCCCAATTGGATTTTCATAATGTCACCCCCAAACAGGTTTTTCAACTAGCACTAAAGTTATTGCACATTCCCAGACAGATTATTGTAAAAGTGGAGGACTGTTAATATTTCAGTAAAAGTTAAATGACCTTAAACTATATCCCCCAATATCCCAGCAACACAACTTTAAACTATATCACATAACTTCCCAATCACAATATGTTAAAATGTACAATAACTTCCTCATCGTAAGATGTTAAACTACACAATTCCTCAACCTTTGTCAGTAAGGGACCTTTCCCTCTGATGTCGGTCATTTAACAAAATGTTCCCTCCTTCACACAACGAAAAAAATTTATAGTAGTGGTTTCCCATTCTTGGATAACTCCAATATAGATACTCAATTCATTACCAGACACCTTCCTATAGAAAACCACCCTTTATATTCTCAAGGAATCAAGATCTTCAAAAAATCCTCAACCATGAGTAGTAGAATTTAAGAATTCCTAAGAACTCCTCTGTCAGACTAATCAGTAACATACCCCAATTGGATTTGTATGAGTCACCCACATAAAGGGTCTGTCAGCTGGAGGATGCCAATGTTTGACTATATAGCAACATGACCTAGTTTTCTTTACATAAAGTAAGCCATAAAACAGGTTTTTTAACCCGTATTAATTTTTTCCTTAGGAGATACCTCCCCTATTCCGATTATCCACGTCAAGATTATGCAAGAAACCACCTTTTGAATATGTTCTATGATCATTCCTCACATAATTGTCTCATACCATGTTTTAGATTTGGAAATTATAAAATCATGACTCAAAATTCCAATTTGGGTTTCTGAAGAATTCTAGAACATTATTTGTCCATAATCCTTGTTTGGGTCATCATTTTGAAACTTATGTTCAAATATTTTCAACATAAAACCCCATTCATATTAGTCTATTTTCAAGACTTTAAAATTTCCACAAAAAGAGTCATAGTACTCACTGGTTTTAAAACCTGCAAAGGGAAATCTAGATAAAATTTGAGACTCAACTTGCTAGACCTGTTCTTTGTATGGTTTAGGCAAAAATGGAGCACTAAAAAGTTAAAAAGAACAAAACTTGTTAGGTTGAAAACCCACAGAGGGTGGCCTAAAAAATCCAAGTCTCAGTTGTTAATTCTTATTCATTGTATTTAGGAAAAATTATGGAGATGACACAAAAGACACAAATTTTATAGGTTTTTCCATATAACCCTAGCAATAATCGAACTATGCTTGCAAGCCCCCATGGATTAGGAAAAAATTAGAGCATCCTCTCATGGTTAAGATCACTCCAAATATAACCAAATGATGTTATAATGCATCAAATTTCCCTAAAATTACCTTAGAACTATATTCTTTTCATTCTTAATCTATCTAATTATAAAGGAGGATTTTTTTGGCACAAATAAATGTATTCCATGAACTTTGACATAATAATTATCACACACCGAGGGATGAAGATTCCTCATAAATTTTTCATAATCTAATGGAACAATGTTGAAAACCTACCCTTGAGAGTATGGCTTATATTGGGAATGAGAGGTGGGGTTGTGCAAAGCACTTACACATTAGACCTTCTAGGCCCATAAGTTTTTTCCACCCCTACATGGGTTACCTGTATGGATTACCTGCACTGGATACCTGCAAGGACAAACTCCTTCAACAAGGGTCCCATGTTTCCTATAAATAAGACCCTAGGGATCCTCATTTGTATAACTAGAAAATAGAAATAATCCTTGAAGATATGTTCATGCAACCCCTTCAACCAGGTCCCCCAAAACCCCTTAGGCATCTCAAAAAAAACCCAAGAGAAGAGGGAATTAAGGTATATAGGGAGATAAAATTTCATCTAGGGTTTGGAACACAAAGACACATGAACAAGGACCTCTTTCCACCTAGTAGACATGAAATTGTGCAGAATCCCTTTCCCAAACTCAAGACCTATGTGATACCCTTCCAAGGACACCCGAGGAGACCAATGGTGCCTTAGATAAAGCCTATCCAAAGTGTTGTTTCTTTGCTGGTCCCTCACCCAAGGCATCCCCATATCGCATAAGCCTATCCACCTATATGAAGCACTTCCAACTCCTCCTAGTCCCTACAAAAATCATATTTTCTCACCAAGTTGGGATCTATGTGATCCTCTTTTTGAGCCATCTTCCAAGCTACAAATGGTAGGGCTCCTCTTCATTTGGATCCCTCATCTATGGGGGGAAAATTGAAACCTCCACCAAAGCCTCTGGACTTGATAAACAATGGTAGGAGGCACACCAGCATGTATCCCATTTTTATATACATTCCTTTGGTAAGATTTGTCCCACACTTTTCTTACCTAATAGGCAGCGTCCTTGGGGTGCATGTGAGTATTCATCCCTTCAGTCATGAGGACCCCAACCTTGGGCACGATAAGTCTTTTAAAAGCTTAATCATGTCAGTTATTAAATAACAGACATGATAAACTATTTTTTTATTTTTATAACATTGATTATTAAATAACCGATGTAGAAAATTATTTATCATGTCAATGATTTTATAACCGACGTTATAAATGGTGCTTTATCACGTGAGTTAATTTATAACCGACGTGATAAATTGACAATATTTTCTTTATACTATCAGTTATTTTATAGTCGATGTGATAAAGTTACCAGATTCAATCTTTCACATTGGTTATAAAATAACCGATGTAAAAAATTGATTCTCATCGATTTATCACATTATTTATAAAATAACCGACGTGATAAATCGATTTTTATATCTTTGCACATCGGTTATATAGAACCAAAGTGAAAAATTATGAAATGTTAAATGTTTTTTCCACTAGTGTTCTAATATCATGTAAGCTATTCCTGGTGTGATAAACAAGGAATAAAAAAGGGTTCCCCTATAATTCATAGATAGTTGAGGGTACAACAAGGGTAGTTTTCATCATGTAGTGGTTGGACCAAGATATGGGATCGAGGCCTCCCTATATTTGTTGTTAGAAATAAGAATCAATACATACATATTTCTAGAAGAACCATGTAGTTTAACATCATGTGTCTATGACTTAGGTGACTCGACGTGAATAGACATGGATATCATAGATTTGTGTTTTTTTATGTCATACGGTAAGGATATCGTCCATGCAGTTTAATGTCTTTCACTAAGGACAAACATTGTTGTTCATTTTAATGTCTTTTTGGTATAATGAATTTATATAGTTTAATTTAATCTAACTAGGATGAGCGATGGGACTTATACTGATTTATATTCCCTTATCATTCTCCGATTCTTTATATAGAAGATTTCCTCCTCTTAATCCTCCTCAACCAAGACAATGGTTGTATTAGCCAATGTGTCGGCATGAATATTCGGTGATCAAGGAACATGATGCAATGTGGTCTCAAAAGGGAACGTTACCATAAATCCCCAAACATAGACAATGAGAGGTTCTAGTTCTTCTTTTTTGATGGCATATTCTCCATTGACCAGCTTTATCACTAACTCTGAATTTCCTTTGATTTTTTGGTAGTATATTTGGAGTTGTGGGGCTTGTTCCAAGGCAGCGATGAGGCCTTGGTACTCTACATCATTATTTTTGTAGCCTTTGAATATTGATAAAGAGTAGGGAAAGGCTACTTTTTCCAGAAATACAAACACAATCCCAAGGCCAACCCGGTTGAGCTTCGGGTTTTTCATCCTTATTCTGATAGGACTTCATGAGGTTCTATCAAAATACATATCCCATGTCTACGGAGTTTCATGATCATATAATACCTCTTCTTTTGGGAGCTCGGTGTATTCTGATATACTCGTCAGGGTAGGATGTGATGCAAGGAAATCATACATGGCTTATCCTTTCACTAAATTTTTTGACAGAAACTCAATGTCATATTGTTGAAGAATGACCACCCATCAGGACAACCACCTAGTCCTAATTGGAAGACCAAGTATGTACATGAGTGGATTGATATAAGATACCAATTTAACTTTGTGGTGTTGCAAGTAATTCCTAGTTTTTTTACTGCGAAGATGAGTGCAAGGTAGTTCTTCTCAACATCATAATATATGGTCTCAGTACCTAGCATAGACTATCTAAGGAAACAAAGAGTATTCTCACTTCCATCATCATTATTTTGTATGATTAGTGTGCCTAATGAGTGTTTCATGGCATCCACCTATAATACGAGTGTCCTTCTTTCCACCGGAGGCATCAAAATTGGTGGGTGCAGCAGGTATTGCTTGATACTTTAAAAGGCTTCATGGCAGTCATCATTCTATCTTAATGGGGATGATGTTGAAAATCCATCTTGGGTATTTCAATTTCTCAAAAAAAGTTAGATTTGGTAAAATTTTAACTCTAGGCACTACATTAGTGACATGATAGGGGTTTATCTTCCTGGCTACTATCTTGAAACCTTAATTCTCATTGTGTATCTTGAGATAGTGCATAGCCACATCTAGGTTTAGACTGGGAATTTTTGTGTAGTTCCACACAAACACTTATCGTTGCTACTTCAGAAATGTGGTCTACATATATTTCTCTTCACAGGGCATGGAGGCACAAATTAATGTAGGTCATGAGTCTTCCTTTTTTCCCATATTTATCTATTTGATCTCATTTATCGTAGCAGAGACACCTTCCCCAAATACTAGAGGGGCGTTCCTGAGATCATCCTCATCTTCATCTATTTTTGAGCCAGGGGAGACATTTCTATATGAAGATGGGAATCTGGGGGCTCCTTTGTTAACATCAGGGCGAGAGAGGTTATGATAAGAGACATTATCATCCCATGTTGACTAAGTCATTACAGAGAGATGTTAGACCTGATAGTATTAAGTTATATCATTGGGGATAGGAGATTCTTGGACCTATGGGATTATATTTTTGACCTTGACCAGGTTTATGGGGAGCATATAGACATCGTCGATCATACTCCATGGATTTATATGAGCGGTCCCCAAGACATTTGGAGTAGTAACATGTATATAATAATCTTCCACTGGTTGGTTTCCTCCCTTTTTATGGAAATTGTCTTTAGCATATGTGGCCTCAGAAGTATATAAGGGATCATTATCACCATATAATATTTTGACTTTCCCATATGATGCCAAAAATGCCTCCCAGATATTGATATTCCACTAAATTTATCATTATATTACTAGGAAATGTTCAATATAGCTTTTATTTTTATGGTAAGGACATGGATATGGGTGGATGGGTTGGGATATAGAATCCAAGAATCCCTACATATCTCATTAGGATGATAATCAAGTTGAATATAGTTCTTGAATAACCGTGAAGTTTAATGTTGTGTAAAAAGGAAATAATCTATGCAATTTATCATCTAGAAGTAAGGACATAATCCTTGCAGTTTAATGTATTATGATAAGGATGATAGCCATGAATTTTAATATCTTGAAATAAGAACATTATCCATGTAGTTTAATGTCTTGTGGTAAGGATGATGGCCATGCAGTTTAACATCTTACAGTAAGGACAATATCCATGCAGTTTAACGTGTTATGGTAAGGATGATCTCTATATGGTTTAATTTCATGTGGTAAAGATGAGTATGAGTAACCTATCAGGATAGTGTCTCTTATGAAAGATCTCGGACAACTCTTATTTATATTACATGAGTTTCAGGATGTTTCAATTATATCAAGACTACATATACTTATTTTTCTAACCAATATTTGAAGAAAAAGCATCTTTCTATTATGTTCCTAAGATGTTGATGGTAAGGGAAATGATTATCAGGGCCTATCAACCCTGCCTCATATGGATTTCTTATTTTTTGGGAGTTCCATAAAATTGTTTTCCATGACGTCATCAAAATATTTAGTGACATTATTTTTTTGGAAATAATAGAATTTGTTCGATAATGATTTAAAATATGGTCTCTTATCCTTGGGAGTTAGGTGGCCCATGCTCCGCTGCACTATTGTTGTGCCCTATTCAGAGTGATCAGTTGACTATAACATGGATTAAGCTATTGGTGGTTTCAATATCCCCATGTCTATCTGCACTTGAAGCCAGTTTGTAAAGGAAAAGAAACCTTCTATAGTGTTTCTAAGATGTTGATGGTATGGGAAATTATTTTCATGTCCTTTCAGCCTTGCCTCACTTGACTTTCTCATCATCGGTATCTCTATTAAAACATTCTCCAAGGAATATTTAAAATATCTTGGAACATTTTTGTCTTGGAATAAATATACTTTTCACTGACGGTATTCAAGATATGGGTGACCATACCACTTCTCCTGCATGTTATCTATGCCACTATTGGTGTGGGTGTATGGATGAATCTAGAGTCTAGGATAAAAAGTCCTAGTCTTTATTGATTCGGGGGTAGGTGCTGAATCATTGGGGGTATTGGATGTCATAGATGTTTCCCATTGATTAAAAGGTCCTAACTCTTATGAAGGTTTTGTGGTGACACCTGAGGTCATATAGTTTATAGAATATCCCTGATGTGGAGGTGGAAAATATGGAAATTCCCCCAACCCTATGGGATGGGTTGAGGTGCAATAATGTTTGGATTTATACCGATGAGGGGATGAAAATATGAAAATTTCCCCATCCTTGTGGGCTGGGGCACTTCACTACAAGGTAGGATTTTATAAGAAGATACTAGATCACCATCCTGAGATAGAGACCTTAGAAGTATACTCACAAATATTACCAAGAGACTACTATTCTATTATTGGAGTTGAGAAATCTGTTCTTCTATATAAATTTCCTTGTCATCCTCAAGGGGTTGCCTGGAAGGATCCATGAAAATGACCTTTTCTATATCTGTGTCAGGGTGAGTGGATGATGAAGGGAGTTCTAACATGGACCATAGAGACTGAATCAACTATTGCCATTATCTATGTGATTATTTTTATTATCCTCTAAAATTACAACACAGTTTGAAACCCCTTCAATAGATGCTCTATAGATACCGTTGAGCCTTGCCACTCTTATTCTAGTGGAAAAAGGTAGGATAATCTACTATAAATTAGTTGACTACAGGAGGGTATGATTTTCCCCTTCGGTGGGATGCTCATTTGGATATGATGGGGAGTATTTGGATCCAACTGATATCATATTTACCAAGACACATGCAGGTTGGTGCTCTTTTTTGATATAGTATCTCATTTTACTGGTCGGTGTTTGATGTACCATTTGGGGGGTCAATGCCCTTGATATAATTTAGGGGGTCGAATCCCATTATGAATATTATCCCAGGGTAGAATATAGTAAAAATGAACCTAGTCGTACTTGCTGGTGTGTTCCCTAGGATTCCATAGTCACCAAAGTAAACTGTCATGAAGTCAGAGGCTCCTGGTTAGTAGTGATTTGAGATTGATTCTAGGCCACTATTAGGATACACTGGCGGACCTTAGATATATTGGCAGTAGTATGGATATGATCCTTCTTTGGAACTACATTGTTTATATACCCCAGGTGGGATCTTTTGTTGGGTTCCATGTCCTAGATAGTTGGTGTAGTCACAATCTCCTCTGATGCTCCTTGCAGAATCATGGTTTCATATTAGAGATGATTATCAGAATGGATGGAATACCTTCTATGAAGCTCCTATGTGATTGATTTTTCATGTTGACTATTATCATACACCTCCCCAACATAGGGAAGGTGTACATTGCTGCATTACAGTGATAGGTTCCCAAAGCGGTTGAATGTGGAGACGAGGTCCACTTCCTCTCCCACAACCTATTGTGGGAAAGACGGTCAGTGGGAACTCTTCCTTGAAAGGATTTCATGAGCCGATACTAGAGTTGTGATGGATATTTTTATGTAGTATTCCTAACCCAAGACATTCACTAATCAATGAAGTGGTGTGTTGGTGAAAATGTATGTCAGTGCCTCAGGATCAAAGAATCTTTTTTATTGATATTTGAATCCATTATCACATTCTATGTTGTCATTTTGATTGCAATAAATATTGAGAAGTTTTAAAAATAAGACAAGAAACATTATTAGTATGGCATTATACATAATAGTATAGTTCAATCAATAACTTTCACAGTTAATAAGGTAAAGATATGTCCCCTTTAAGTGCAGTTAAAATAAACATGATGGGTTTATCATTTTGTTGTAAAATGAGCACATCATAAACTGGCCCAATGGGCACATGTAAATCTATCATTTTCGACCTATGAAAGAGGTGAAATGGTTTAAGGATTCACTTTAGGTACATAATTTTTTTTGTCAGGTTTTTGAGGTGTGGAATGAGTTTCGCTCGAAGGTTTGATTGCGAGGGGTTTTAAGGCCTTGCTCAATCACACACAACAGGTTTTCCATCTATTTTGTCTCCCTAGAAACTTCCAAAAGTTATCTCATCCATAACTGGATATTAACCTTCTTTCCAAAGTTCAGTGTTCATTTGGGTTTTCAGGCCCAACGACTCTTGGGGACTCGCATTGGTTGAGAGGATCAGAGGCCAGGCTCATCGTACCCTTTTAGGGGGAATTATTTCTTACTTTGGGACTCTCTTATAGAATCAATATATGTTTGTGAAATCATTCCCAGACCCTGATATATTACTAGTTACACCTATGTAAATGAATTTATTATGAACATGTATCTATGGGGACTATCACATGTATATCACAGGTTCTCTATCATTCTCTAATTTAATTATGATGCTTTGTTCCATGGCCATGTTCGAGAACTTTGGAGTTTATTGATGTCCAAGGATATGGCTAATGTCCTGGGGATGGGATGGAACCTTTAAGAGGTAGCCTACGTATCCAGTGAAAATAGGAACCAAAACCCCCATAGTTCGTTTGGCGTAGTTTAAGATCATATTACTAGACCCATCCAGGTAGTTTAATGTCATACAGTAAGGAAATGAATATTGGGATCATACCTTAATGTGGCATCCTACGTAACCTATTTCATAAAAGAAATAGAGTCTATGTAGTTCTTGATATGTGCATCTATGTCTTGATAGATGTGTCATTAGAGGCTCTAGGTGGGACTTATGCATATGAGACTCCCTTGGATTGCTTCATCGAAAAAATATCCCTTTGAGTGAAGATGAGATGTAACCAGGATTACATCCCAATGGTGATTCCTCACTAGGGGGAATTCTCATCATGTTATTGGTATAATCATCACTAGTCTCTAAGCTCATGTGATCTATGCTCAGTGTGAGAGACAAGAGATAGTATTATATCGAACACATTGCATGTAAGCACATTTGTACAGAGCTTACACATTAAAGTTTCACTTTATGAGGGATGGTTTCCCATATGATGGAGGATATGGTATGGAGATTGGGCCTTAGAAAAGAATTCTATGTATCTTAATTATGGAGAGAATCATAGTTCTCGTAGTTCATTTATCCCCTAACCCGCTAATATGCTAAGGTGGATTATCACACATAGAGACATTATGTCCATCCTTGAGGATTTGGGGATGTTAGGGGATTATACCAAGATGGATGCCCAATTATTTCGGGACACATTATATAATGTCATTGGTTGGAGATTACATACTGACATTATATTTTATTGGTATTCGAGGCTAACACATAGAGACTACCTGTTTGGTATACTCATATCATGTCATTGATTGGGTCTTACACTTTAAGGTTTCCTAATTGGTCAAGGATTACACTCTTTGGTTGACCGTTTGGTATACTCATTCTTTATCTTATAACAGATTAAAGAAAGGTAATGATGACCATGATGGTCAGTCTGAGAGAATAATATTGGTAAGCTCACCTGAGGGAATTCCCCTAGCTCATCAAGGAAATTTTCCCTATAAAATGGGTATGTAGATAAATAATCCTAGTAGGGGTCCACATGGCCTGAGTCCAAGTAGGTATACCAGACAAGGTTGGAATATCCTAGAGGATTGTCTAAAATTTATTGGATATGTCTTGATTGTATTCTTGATTTTTTGGGGCACCAATCTGACATGGTAGACACATCTATTGGTGTCAACCTAACTAGCATGCCTTGGATGCCTTCGCATGGGCGAAGTAGACGTGTTAGAGATGTTTTGCATAACCAAACCAGACATGTTTGGGGTCTTGTGTGTGATTAAAGTAGACATGACTAGGGTCTTGCGCATGACCAAAGTAGACATGACTGGGGTCTTTCGCATGATCAAAGTAGACAAGACTGGGTTCTTGCACATGATCAAAGTAGATGTGATTGGGTCTTGCTTATGATCAACCTAACCTATCCTTGAACTGTTGCATTCCCATATAGACATGTCTATATACAATCGCATGATAATTATGACATGTCAATGAATCTTTGGTATGATCAAATCATGTTGTATAGGATTTCTTCGCATGATTGAAATGACTTGTCGTATACATTTCAAGAGGTTTGTCTCTTAATCGGCTTAGCTTGTCTTCAGACTATCACATAGAAATTCCACCATGTCAATGGGAAATTGTATGATGGTGCCGAAATTTCAATGATGTCTCACAAGTTCTTCAAAGCTTATCTTGTGACAATGTGTATGTGTTAAGGGGCTATCACCTGATCAACTTGACTTTTCCTTGGGACATCGTGTGACAATAGTGACATGTCAATGGGTTGTCATAGGGCCAGCCCAACTTTTCCAAGGCTTGTCTCTCAATAAACATGGAATATACAAGGTTTTCCAAGGACATCGCAAGACCATATAAGGGTCTCATGATCTTGTTTCCTTGAACCATTCACACGGTGGGGTCTCATCGATGTGTCTATGGTCTTTGCGTCTATCCAAGTGTTGCAATTGAATGTCCAAATGGATCATGCCTCAAGATGCAAGGGAAATTATCAGTCAATGTAGAAGGATACACGACCATAAGAAGTTCTTCTTATGAAGTTCCAAATAGGTTGATTCCATGAACATACTGGAGGGTGTTCACATGGGGGCACCTCATGAAGGTCTATGGATCGCATGACCCTAAAGAGGTATTTCGATGGGTACTACTACCATGTGCAGGTATATTTATTGTTGACACTTGAATGGGTAAGGGTGAGTCTTGTATAAAGAGGATGTATAACCTATTGGGCTACACGTCCTCTATGACTTCCCTGTATGGGGGAGGGGTATCAACGAAAGATGCATATAAGCATCGCGAGTCATGAAGGCTCTTCTTACTACAAGGACTAAGAGAACCCGAGTGGTCGATTGTTTGAGGATTTATAAAGGCATCGCATATATGGGGTGACCATATTAATGGATAACTGTCTTGGTTAAAAAAACCAAGGATGGTAGGATGTCAAGATCATGTAGCTCCCTTATTCATGTGATTATCATATCTTTAACAAAGGGTCTTGATATGGTTTCCCCCATCATGCTAAGGGATCACGGGGGTACTTCCTAGCCAAGGAAACCATATCCAGGGATGCATGTGATCACTGCAAGATAAGAACGCTCGCAGTATTCACAATACACGGCGGTCATCATGCATATTGGCTCATACTCACAAGAACTGGTATGGGTGTACCATGAATAGAATGGGATTCTATGGCTCATGTAATCGCATGACCGAGGAAAAGGATTGTTGGAGATTACATAGGGTATTCATGTCATAGTTTCTTCATGGGAAATGGACTACAATGCATGAAAGGTTGGGTGTTTGTGGTTACTCAAATACAATCACATGATTTTATAGGGATCATGCGTGACAATATCATTGCACCTTGTGATTGTATAACTAGGAAGGAGGTTCTCATGAAGGGGATGTGAATACATAGGGAGTTATCAGCTGCTTAGGGGGCACTTCTCTACAAAGGAAATCACACGACAATATATTGTCTTATGATTATGTGATCTTGTGAAGATCAAACTATAAGCTCCTTTCACTACATCCTGTGATATATTCTTGAGAGAGAGAGGACCCATATTTACCTAGAAGAGTTTTTCGATGATTTTGGTCGGATGCCTCTTCTTTTCCAGATCCCTCTTACCCCAATACCTTTTTATGTGTTTTCCTATATAGAGTAGGGTTTATATGGGTGAGGGGAGGCTGAGTCTCCTGCTACTTTTCATGAGATGAACACCGCATGTACTGAATAACACAGTGAATATTGCATCGCATGATATTTTCATTTGATAATGAGATGCCTGTGTTCTTCTACTATGGCATCATGTGGTCAGAAAAATATGAATTAAATAGGATGGAAAATACTCAAATGTGGAAGGGGTTTTCGGTAACTGATGTATTTTCGACTACATGATCAAATAATGATCATGGGATGGGATTGACTCCCTTCTATTACTTTGTGTGTTCCAAATAAATCCAATTTAAATAGGATCAAAATACATCAGAGGTGGAATGGGTTAACAGCCATAAAAATAATTGTGATGCCTCTTTTTTCTTCAGTTCAGTCGCATGATCAAAGGATTATCATGTGATGGCCTCGATCGTTATCAGGGGGTCTTGTGGAAGGCCACTGGCATCCGTTATTGGGCCTCTTGGTGACTTATGTTGGTTACCTTAGACTTGCACTATCAACAAAGAGATACTGATGGCGGTGATGATGAGTGTCGAGTGATCATGCGACTATCTTCAAGTTGTCATGTCAAACTAGCAGCATCAGTGCAGTAGGTTGAAGATGGATTCTCAGGATGTGCAGGTTGATTGATTTGAATTTTTGAGGTTTGGGACACTTCATTTTTAAAATGAACTTTCGAGGCATCAGTTTGAAGTGGATGGATGGTATTAACATGAGGCACGATCACATAGTTTGGATCATCAGGTGTCATGATCAAATGACCCAGGTTTAATCACCATGAAAATATTGCATCCCACATTGAATTCATACACTTTTCTCCACTAGTATATAATATAATTCATGACTTCTACCTCTTGAGACACCAACGCGGTTGACACTCATACCACATGCATCACCTAAATCATAGGCTTTAACCCATCGAGTCGATGGCTTAAACTATACGTGTGCGCCAGCGAGGTTGTGCACTACAGAACCTGGGCATGAATTCCTCTTGTGAAAGCTATGCCCCTCTATATTCAAACCCTTTTTAAGGATTTCATGCAAACTATATTTGAATTCCCACACAATATTTAAACTTATTGCAAAAATATTATTACCACTATATATATATATATATTAATCTAATTTATTTTATTATAATCAATTTCATATTGAATTTTGGTATAAAAACTTTTTAACTTTTTATCATTTTCTCTTTGGAAAACTTTTTTCTCGTCCCATTTGCGAGTATAATTTTAAATAAAAATTTTCAAATTATGTCACCTTTTAAGGATTACAAGAAAACTATATTTTCATTACCAGACAATCTTCAAACTTATTGCACAAATATTAGGTCCATCATATATATCTATTAATCTAATTTATTTTATAATAATAAATTTTATATTGAATTTTGATATAAAAACTTTTTAACTTTTGGACATATTCTCTTTGGAAAACCATTTTACCATCCCGTTTGCAGGTATAATTTTAAATTAAATTTTCCCACTTATGTCCCCTTTTAAGGATTGAATGCAAAATATATTTGCATTGCCACACAATCTTCAAACTTATTGCACAAATACTAGTGTGGGTATTTTTCACAAATATTAGTGTCATCATATATATCTATTAATCTAATTTATTTCATTATAATTAATTTCATATTGAATTTTGATATAAAAACTCTTTAACTTTTTAACATTTTCTCTTTGGAAAACAGTTTTCTCATCCCTTTGGGATGTATAATTTTAAATTAAATTTTTTCAGTTATGTCCCCATTTAAGGATTACATGCTAAATATATTTTCATTGCCACACAATCATCAAAATTATTTCGTAAATATTAGTGCCATAATATATATCTATTAATCTAATTTTTTCATTATAATCAACTTGATATTGAATTTTGATATAAAAACTTTTTAACTTTATGACATTTTCTCTTTGGAAAACCGTTTTCTCATCCCATTTTTGGTATAATTTTAAATTAAATGTTTCCACTTATGTCCCCATTTAAGGATTGTATAAAAACTATATTTGCATTTCCACACAATATTTAATCTTATTTCACAAATATTAGTTCCATCATATATATCTATTAATCTAATTTATTTCATTATAATTAATTTCATATTGAATTTTGATATAAAACCTTTTTAACTTTTGAACATTTTCTCTTTGGAAAATCGTTTTCCCATCCCATTTGCGGGTAAAATTTTAAATTAAATTTTTCCACTTATATACCCTTTTATGGATTGCATGAAAACTATATTTCCATTGCCATAGAATCTTCAAACTTATTTCACAAATATTAGTATCATCCTATATATCTATTAATCTAATTTATTTCATTATAATCAATTTCATATTGTATTTTGATATAATTTTTTTTTAATTTTTTAACTTTTTCTCTTTGGAAAACCGTTTTCTCATCCCATTTGTGGGTATAATTTTAAATTAAAATTTTAAACTTATGTCCCCTTTTAAGGATTGCATGAAAACTATATTTTCATTGCTACACAATCTTCATAATTATTGTACAAATATTAGTTTCATAATATATATAGATATTAATGTAATTTATTTCATTATAATCAATTTTTTATTGACTTTTGATATAAAAAGTTTTTAACTTTTGAACAGTTTCTCTTTGGAAATGTGTTTTCTCATCCCCTTTGCGGGTATAATTTTAAATTAATTTTTTTTACTTATGTCCCCTTTTAAGGATTTCATGAAAAATATATTTTCATTTCCACACATTATTCAAACTTATTGCACAAATATTAGTGCCATCATATATATCTATTAATCTAATTTATTTCATTATGATCAATTTCATATTGAATTTTGATATAAAAACTTTTTAAATTTTGAACATTTTCTCTTTGGAAAACCATTTTCTCATACCATTAGTGAGTATAATTTTAAATTATATTTTTTCACTTATGTACCCTTTTAAGAATTATATGTAAACTATATTTGCATTGTCATACAATCTTCAAACTTATTGCACAAATATTAGGTGCACTATATATATATATTAATCTAATTTATTTAATTATAATCAATTTCATATTGAATTTTGATATAAAAACTTTTTAACTTTTTAATATTTTCTCTTTGGAAAAATGTTTTCTCATCCCATTTGCAGATATAATTTTAAATTAAATTTTTCCAATTATGTCTCCTTTTAAGGATTGAATGAAAACTATATTTGCAT
>CAUJRU010001871.1:0-108581 GCA_963277665.1 Viscum album
ACACGTCATATGACCGCATTAACTTATGTGACATACTATTTCCTAGGGTGTTTCACGATGTGGAAGAAGGGTTCATGAGGTGAAATACTTTGTCTTATGAAAAATAAAATAAAACATTTATGTAATATGTTTTTAGTGGAATTCAACCTCAAGGAATTACAAAACATTAAAGGGTATTAAACATCATCTAATTCCACAAACATGAATTTTTTATTTATTTTTCTTCTTCTCAGTTTTTTCTAAACATACGTCTGCACCGGCTCTCCCTCAACAAATGGCGACCCAATGACACTTCTTTAAGCATTTTGGGGATTCCCTCTTCAAGGAATGATCCCTCAGTACCTTCTTTGATTTTAGGGATATTTATTTGTTATAAGTAATTATCTTCATCTGTTCTCAAGGTTTCTTTGATATGTTTCCTTTTGTCTTTTCAGTACTTGTGATGGCACGTGATCTATATGATTCTAATTGAGTCTTCTTTGTGGTTGGTCAATGCGATTGTGGCACGATGTCCCTGTGTTTATATAGTTTTTGTGATAGAAGTTATCATGATCCGTTTCATTGAACCATTCTCGTGTGAAGAATGTGAAATACCTATTAAGGTTGGGTATTTATTATTTCTCTATTTACCTATATAGAATCATAGATCTAGAATGATTTATCCCATTAAATCATAATGAAAATAAAATAATAATTATATGAACCCGATAAATGAAAATCATATCGATTGCTTAAAAATGATGATGTATTATACCATGATAATGGTTTTCCTCCTGATTTTCTAGAATGTGTGATATATATTGCTTTATTAGTTTTCATATTTTTCATTATGGAAAAAATCTAATTACATAATTCCAGAATAATATGATAATTAATTAGAAAAAATATAACGACGGATGTTTAATGAATCAAGTTATTTTTTTTGGCAATTTGATGATAATAAAATTTATTTCATAGAACATTTTTAGTTGAATTTGTTGATGAACCTCAAACATGTTGACACTTGTTGATGGAATAATTAAAGGAATGATAAATTAATTGTTTTATTAGTTTTTTGAAAGCTTGGGAAGCTTTCTTCTAAGGGTTCTTGAGGTTTAAAACTGAATAATGAATTGGTTAATTCAAGATGGAATAAGAACCTATTGTGTGACAAATGATAATGCCCTTACAGGGCCTACGTTTACCTCTTTATATAAATTCCTAGGTCCTTTTGATTTGGGTCCCCGAGATCTTGTTATGTGTGGAGGCTAAATTAATTTCTTTGGTTCTGAGAGCCCATTTATATGATTCTTCATGCTTATTGTGATGTGCTAGGGATACGATAGATGGGTTTGTTGGTGTAGGGAGGCCCAAATGTTATATGAGCCTTGGATGGTTGAGTTAAAAGGTTTGTTGGGGTATGGAGGCATGGGGGTTATGGTAACAGTTTATTACCATAGTGGTGTGATGCATCATTATATGTATGTCCATGTTGGGGAAGACATAAAGTATGTTGGAACAAGATGAAGATGGGCTAATTCATTGACTTGAATGTGTTTGTTTTCGATTTATTTGTTCTGTTTTTCTTCTTTACTATCACCACTATGTGATACAGATTGTCTTTCTTACCCACAATCATTAAGACATGAATACGTGTGGGGTATGTCACGTGGTTTTCATGTTTATATTTTTGGGGATGGATGTGTTTAATATTATACTATAGGTTTCATAGACTCGACGGGTAGCTAATCTAATCACCATATTTATCCCCTTATGTTTGGTAGCATATGGTACTTTTATAGAATGCTTGGGAATATGGAAATGGTATTTTTGATAAATAAATTAATAAATGATGTCAAACCATGGTGTGGGAGATTCCTAGGATGTAGTGCTATGGTTAGTATTTCAAATGAGTTATGGAATCACTTGGGTTATGCTTAGAGGGCATGGAACATTTTTTGTTATGCTAATGAAATATGATGTTGAAAAATTATAAGGGTTAATTAAAGTTCAAAAAATTAATTAAAATTAATAATAACTGATAATAATGGATTATATATCTTAATATATGTCTTTAAATGGTTCTGTGATTATATGATATCTACTCTTCATAGTGGAAGTCAGGAGTTCGAGAGGCATTAGCAATAGTGGTATCTGAGACTCGGTTTTTTCAACAGCGTGGTTGTAAAGAATATCATATTTTATAATTTTTTTGTTTCTAAACACTACTCCATCCTTTTAGTTAATGAAAATGACACTCCAGTAATTCTGAGCCTCAATGGGTGTATTCCATAACATCTCAGTGGGAGGATAGATGAATGAATACCGCCTTTGGCCCCACTCTCTCCTCATGGTAAATACTTTTCCTTGTATTCATGTTGTATTGGTTTCCCCATATTACTGGGTAGAAGTCGATAATTCCTTGGGGTTATTCAACTATATTCTATATATAATTTCTTATGGACTAATATAAGTGTAACATTTGTTGGGTTGTGATACCTTGAGGATCCTCACTTGGTGTATGGAATCTAATGGCTTGAGGTATAATACATAATGTATGATACACCCTATCATATATGTGTTGGCTCCTAGAAACTACCTAGTTACATTTGGTTTTATGGTTGTGGTGATGTGTTTTAAGAGGTGCATGATGTGGTTCTACACACATGTTCCTTCGGGCTAGCATTTTTGGACAGAGATACTCAGGACATGCTATATTGGGGAATATGGAAAACTATTAGGTAAGTGGCAGTAGGTTGTCGGAACCCGGTGTGCAGCGGAAGCCCTAAATAGGAGGGTTTTTTAAATATTTCCACCATCAATCGATTTAAACATGACTATTTCAGTGCACAACCGCAAAATCATAGCCTGAAACCATGCATGAATGATTAAAAGTACAAAATAAATGGTTATGTGCATGGTTTGAATATAAATCCATGCATGATGTCTGCTCAACATTAGTGATCGCTGCTCGAAAAATGCGAAGTCTAATTCCACTACATCATTGATAAATGCTTCAAGGATTCCGTGGAAGCTCTGTTCATCATAATCTTTGTGCTAGCGTGGAATTTTGACAATGCATTTGATGAGGAAATTATTAGTTCATCACTTCGCTAGTGATGCCTTAGAGAGTGATCAATCTGAGCTCCATGGATCTAGAGACTCTATCTCTAGAAAATGGAAGATATGAGAGTAGAGAGAATCTCCATGAATAGTATTTGTCAATATCCTCTCTTATTATATGACTAGTGTCGTGTAATTACATGTAAATGCTAACCTGACCCCCATATAATAAACGAAAAATTAACAACATTTTATGAATTCAAAACAGACTCATAAATATATTTATTATTTACTTGTATTTTATTACATATATTACATATCAATAATTGAGTCCCAACCACGACACGTCATTCCCATAAATATTAATCAAACCATGAATATATTTAATATTCCTCAATTAATATTTTTTGGAGTATTTACTTAAAACCCATATATACATTTAATAAATAAATTCAATAATCACTATTCAAAACATGAATAATATTAATTTATTAATTTAATTAGTGATTTTTTTTCAATAGAAAACTACAGGACCCTATTAATGTGGCCCACCTTGTCCAAAACTCATATTCAACTGATTAAAGACGATTTTGAATATGATATTGTGTGTGACCCTCTAGGCCCTCATCTCAATAAAATTGAATAATATTAATAGACCAAGAGTGGGATCTAGCAACCCATCATGGGCCTTTAAGTGATAAGGATGTTCATAACAGCCACAAGCAACCGAAAACACTCATTGTGTTGTATAATCTCTTTGTTTGTAATATCTACTAATGTATGATGAACTCTCATGTCATCGCCCATTTCATTGATTATTTTTTATTGATTTAACATGACGGATTTACCCTTGGCTGCCTTGTCCATGGTCTTATAATGGTATATCCATCCATATCAACTTGTCCTGAGATATATTAATTCCTTAGCAAGGATTTGAAAAATCCATTGTTGACCATTCAACAAATTCCATGCCACCAACGACCCACCCAACACAAACTACCTTTCCCTAACTTCATTGTCATGGTATTCATTTTTCATCAAAGTACGCAATCAAATGACATGCATTGGTAATAACATCATGTTAGAATACAATTACAAATGATGATAGATAGGAACATCCAATTACACTGGAAACATTTGGGGTTCTTATTAGTCGGTTAGTCCTCATGATCTAAAAACTAGAGATAAAAATTTGCTAACTTAATGAGAATAAGTTTAAATGCATATGATCCCCCATCACCTTATTGTTATATATCTACCGTGTCCAATTAGTAAGATGTATCTATACTATATAACACATATATCTAATATTAATGTCATAATATCTAGATGCTTTAATTATAGATTAAGATCTTCTATAAACATTATATACAACAGTTAATCATTGGAAATTACCATATCAATAGTTGTCACAGAAAATTTTAAACTACAATGGTAAGATGACATCATGTGTAGCTAATTGTATACATGATATGGTACTCAAAAACACAGAAATGTTGGGTGTAGGGAACCCAATAGTTCAGCACTCCCACATGCACTATATCTAAATTTCTAACCAAATAAATTAGAAACTCACTATATGAACATCATGATTCTATTGTGTAACAGTTTTAGCTACTAGGTCCACCACGGTTCAGCAGTGTGGATTTTATGCTATTGCGACCTCATATCCTTGAGTAAAATCTCTCTAGAGATGGTATCCCAAATATATATCACTTTTCCAATGTCATAACATGACATCATGGATAGTAAGAATATCATAAATTACATTACGATAATACTTTTCAGACCAGGTGATATTCCAAGCACTAGAACAAATCATTGCATTTAATAACTACTTCTTAGCTGCCTAAGAAGCTGCAACGTACTTAGTATTTCTAGGTGTGGTTAACACTGCCTGACATGTTATGGACTCACAAATTTTTTATATCCTAATAGTGGTTTTAGATCACATTGATTTTTGGAATACTAGTTTTTGTGAATAAAAATAAGTATCCTTTATTGTCCACTTACCAGGAACATATCTTTTTTACATTCTGAAGTACAATTAGATTTTTCCGACTGCATTTCTTGCAGTGCTCATATATATGACATATATTTTCCTACTTTAAAATATTCCTTGTCAATATCATTTTCTGTACATATCATGGCTTATGTGATTTATACATCACTTCGACATATTTATTTCTACTCACAATGTTTATCCCTTCCCATGTCCCAGATATGTCTACATAAAGAGATTATTCCCTATAACACAAGAAAAAATTCATCTCTAGAATTCTACTAACTTGTATGTTTCAATAAAACGTCACTACATGTACGATTAATGAGGACCAAGAAACCTATATATATTCATCATTAGATCATGTTCTCTAAAACTTATTTTGTTACATTAATTGAATCATTGGAGAATAAATTTCATTTTGGTCACAACTAACTGTGAGACTAATTCATGTTTCCCATATATCGTCGAACATACTTTTCTTGGGAAACCTTGATGCTACAAATAACCTTTTCTAGACACATGGAAAACATTTTTTGTAAATGTATATTCTATGATCATGTTGTTTACATTAATCCAAAAATAGAATTTAGTAACATGAATCCTTTATTATAATTTTGTGATGTGACCATCCCATTCTGGTTTGTTGTATAGACATCATCCATGATTGGTGTTCATGACAGCCAATTTTAAATAATTTGATCATATATATTATAAATTATAAGTAATATTATAATGGATTTTGGTATAACGACTTGGTTAAACCTATAAAGCCTTATTGGTACTATGCTTTTACCACCCATATATCAATTCATTTGAATACCCACTACAATATTCAAATTAATATTCCCATTTTCACCTTGATAAACGGATTACATTAACTGAATTTGAGTTGGTCTTATCAATTTTTTGTAATTTATATACACTACATACATGTAGGAAATATCATTCATATTGAATAATATATCAATGACCATGGTGAATATATAAACCATAACAATGGTTTTATCCATCCTAGGTAGTATTTGACTCTAGAACGTACTATGTTCTATGCGCACTTGTGGAAGTAGTTCCTATGCATGCTATTTTTTTATCTTGAGAATTGACTAAACACAAGTCAATATATCTCCCCTGATCTCTAATAGAGATATTGACACTATTATAAAAATTAATTTATATCTAGACAATAATTTTCCTATCATAGGGATTTTTTCAATATCCTAATCAGTCATTAGGATTATTACACTAAATACACTATGTGTTTTTCTTGAAGCAGGTTAGCTTTGGTCTTAACAAATTCATTACATCCAATATTCTCATCATACTCAGAATCATATGATGCCTATTTTTAATTTTTTTTGGCATATGAATATGAAATTATTCAATTATTTTTAAATAATTTCATAAAATTTAATGGAGGTATCTGGTAGTGGAAACATCGATGTAACTTATATCAAAATTATGATTTATAATATACACATTTATGAGTTGCTCCACGCTACATGTTGGTTGAACAATGTAGACAAGTAAGACTTCATAATAAATCCTCCTCATTAACATCAATGTCCTGATGTTGATATGTTAATGTGGGTTGAGGAATTACACCATGCTACATTATAATGAAAAATGAATGCTTAGTCAATATATTCTTCGGTATCACAACCTAATGAAACTCATATCTTCTGACCATACTTATAATTCACATTATTGTTCCTTGATTACTTAAATTACACTTATGAAGTATATATATACCTCTAGCTTATACTTGGAATAGTTCACATTAACATGTTCAACTATATCCAAAATCATTCTGGCATACCGTTATCTCAATCGGCTACTTTTTCCAAACAAAAGACGTCGATAATAACAAAAATATTTATTTGTTCTGAGCCTAAATTCAATACATGGTATATTGATGAAATCCACTTTTAGTAATATTTGTCGAAGAATTATCTTGTCTTAATTGTGTATATGTATTACATTTAAATTCAACACTAATTTCATATTATTCATGTATCACTAAACTAGTGATTTAATTTACCAAAAAAACATTCATTCCAAAACCTATAAGAATGTCTCATTGTGTCCAAGGACAGTTGAGAATAATGTGTAATGACCAAAACATTAAACAATAGAAATTCCACATGATCTAATTAAATGTATTATTTTGTGAAATGGTTATATAACATATTCACTCATTTTGTTTTATGATTATTTATTCTTAACATACCCTTAAGAATTGTGACCATTGATATTATAGCAGTCAACCAGTTATCACATGATTATTATAAATATAGGGCTTTAGAAAATCCAACTTTCTCAGATAAAGGATGTGATGGCCTCATCCAGTAGAATTGATCCACACAAAGCTCATTTGTTAGAGCTTAGAATGGAGTTGGTGTCATTGTTCATTGCTCATGACCAAGCCCATTCCATGCTTCTATACATTAATCTCGAGCAGAACCGCCTATGGAAGAGGTGGATGTTGATAAAGATTACCACCTGTACGATGTTATCTGAGCCACCCCAAGGCTCTGTCACCATCGCACGCCTTTCCCTTTGGTCTTATGCGGGTGTTATAAGGGTTTATGTAACATGTCCTTACCACTATGATTATGTGTATTATTTTTATATATAATAATGAATATATATATATTCATTTTATTATTGTTACATTGTAAATTGTTTTTAGTGCAATTTTTTTTTCATTTAATATTATACTAAAAAATCTAATTTGATAAAATAATTGATTTTTGAATTATATAATATTTTAATACAATATAATTATATTACTTTTTATTATATATAAATGATTGTATAATTTTTATAAATGCAATTGTAATTTTTAATATGTTTTGAATGATGTTTTGGTCAAAACCCATGAATTTTCGATAATTTTCAGTTTTTATTTTAATAGTGAAAATTCAAATATTTAGAAAATTATTTGGATAAAATTAATATTAATTTTGGAATCTGGATTTCAAAATTATCCAACAGTGAATTTTTCATAATTTTGGAAGTGTGTAAAATTATTTGATAAAAATTAAATACCTTTTTAAAATATAATGTGTTTTATAACATCATAAAAACCCAAGAGTCATGTAATAAAATACTATAAACATTGTGTTAGTACAATTTTTTTTCCCTTAAAATAATTTGTTTTTAGGTTTGTTTGATTTATTTTACAAATCCTTAGTGGACCCTCCATGACTTATATATCATTTTACATTTTTAAATTGATTTCCTTGAGAGTGTGACTGACCTCCACATAAGAAACCTTATTAAATAAAGAAAATAATCAATTGAATATATAAAATATAATTTTTCACAACCCTTTGGAAAAAACCATTTTCAAAAACCATTGACTAGTTTGTGGTTGGATTAGTTTAATGTGTGTTGACCCAAAAATAAATAATAATGAATTCCCAGTAATTTCCATTAAAAACCCACCCAAGCTACCACTTCCTCATCATTCAATTCCTTTAGAGCTCGACCAACACCTACACTCTTCTTTCTAGAATCCTCCCATGGTTCCCCATGCTCTCAAGAAGCCCCTCTCAAGCCCTTACCAAGCCTTTGGGATCACACTTCCATTTAATGAATTCCTTCCATACTCATTATATCCTAGTTTCATAATCCAGTTATTACTTTTTATTTTCAATTATAAATATTGGGGTATGATTTATCACTTATCCTATACTATAGTCTTTATTTTATAATGATGACAGAACCATTTATCTCTCATTGATGCCTTCCATTTATACCCATTACCATGATGAAATTCTGAAAGGCATTCCTTCCTTTCACATTTTATACAAGTTTCTTAATATTGTTATGAACTTTTATTTTCAATTATAAATGATGTGGTATGGTTTCAACCCTCCCCCAAACATCCCCATTTATGTTTTAATGATGATATACCCCTTTCAAAATAATCAATTCCTCCCATTTACACCTGTTACCCTCCCGAAATTCTGTATAGACTTTCTCTCTTCTCATTTACATTCAAGAAATTGTATTGTATTAGGAATGTAAATTCCATTACATAAATTGGGACATGAATCTATGTGATCCCTAATATATTCGGTTTCATGTAAAGATGATAAGACACCCCTTTCTCTTTCATCATTATTTTTTATGAATTATTATGTCATGCCGTTATGCAGACGAAATTGCATCGTGGTTTTTGATGCTGAGATCATTGGGTCGTGAATACCATGCCCATTCATCTATCATGGTTTTTCATCATTATGAAAACTTATTTAATATAATGTTTCATGTATGAATTACACATTCTTTTATCATGTCATAAATGATGATCTTTATTGATTCTATGTTGTATGATCCATGTGACACACTTATGCTTGAAAGGAAATGTTTAAGAAGTGTGCACCTTGATAGAGATCCAATGAATTGGGTAAATATTTTTATCATGACACATCAAGTGCAATGAGGGTTTACTTATTCTAATTCAAGTGTTGTGATGGATTACTCATGATCCATGTGCAATGAGCCTTAGCTCATACTAATACCATGATAGGTGTTGTTGCTGCGTTTCCATGTAATGATAATGATTATATATCATGCCTTTATGTTCATGATTCTTTTATTATCCATTAATATATCTATTTCCTAACATGTATTGTATTAATCATGCAATTCCTTGTCTACTAACTTACTGGGCTTCATAGCTCAACCATTTCTTATGCACATCCTTTGGTTCTCCCATGCAATGCTAATTACAAGAAAATGTATTGGTCATGTAAAAGATGTTTTCAATAATGATGTTGTGTTTCATGTTTTAAGCCATCATGTAATGTTAGTAATCTCCAATGACACTAGAAATCTATTTCTTCTATGTTGTATCAAGTGAATTTTTATGTAATAAATTATGTATTAGTGTGTAATAAAGAGCTTCATTTTTATAGTTAGTATTAGAGGAAAGGTTTAGTTATTTTTGGGATTGGGATTAGAATAAACTAGTGAAGCCTCAGAGACAAGACTATATATAATAAAAAAATCCACAATATTTGTTAGTATTGAGTAAGAGGTTTATCAGGAAAATACATCCTTGTCTGGATACGAGCAGGTAGTGGCCGCTCTGGAACAAATGTACTTAGTAGTGAACACACCAACAAAGATTTTCAGGCTTGACCTGGGGTATCATGGTACACAATAATCGGTCTTTCTTCACTATTAGTTACAACACTCGTGGGGGATATTATTTTGTAAATTCACAAGGTAAGAATGAACCATTATTTGGGTAAAAATCTCCCTAAGAGTAAATGTTAGTTATTAGATCATGTATAACATAGATTGAATCCTACTAATTCATAAATCAAGTAAATAAAAGTAATTTATAAGTCATTTTTTGTCCTTGGATTAACCTTTATATGTTACCCCTATAAATCTTTTTATTCTAGATAATGACTAGTATTAGGATGAGTTAGATTAAAAACTGATTCGAAGACAAATGTGATTACTGTTATAATGAGATACCCAATCCAAATGGAGCAGGAATCTTGAAATTTGTCACGATACTCTTGTAGTTAACTCAATATTTGAATCGAAACATGGGTCAAGAGGAACATTCAATACCCCCTAGAATAAGTTGCTATCGAGAGCATTATGAGACAAAGTTCTACTATATTTAATGGATCATATGATCACTCAATCGTCAAAAAGTAGATCAACTCCAAAGAAAGGATCTTTTATATCCATCAATGTTTCGAACAAGAGAAAGTTCTTCTAACTACATATTGTATGGAGGGTGAAGTCGATAAATAGTTTACATTGATAAAAAACCGACACTTGATGATGAGATCAAGGAATTGGAATGAAAGGATTTATAGAAAATGATTTTCAATTAATATTTTCCTCGAACTCTCTATCTTATGTTGGAAAGGGACTTCCATGGTCTCATGAAAAATGATGAAAAATACATTAGATCATGCGTCATAAACTTCAGGAAGATTGCACAACATGAATCTATTTTCTCTGTACTCCTAAATTCATGGTTGACCGTTTCAATTGGTGGGCTAAAACCAAGAATGTGGGAAGCCCAGATGATCTGTGACTTCGATAGATATGAGAATATTTTCGGATGTGCCCTCAATTTTTAAATGTAGATCTGTTGAATCTCAGGGGTATCAAGGGATAAGAAGTTTTTGGTGGATCTCAATTCTGATGGTATGATGGATATATCCAATTGTTCTCTGAAAACCCAGTACCCCACTTTCCAATGGTGTGGAAAGAAAAACCCGCTAAATTTACTAAAGTGGATGAGAAATTCATTGTGTGAACTAGAAGACCACTTAGAAATTAACTACTAAAAAAATCCCAATATTGTGATAGTGGTGAGGGATGCTCTATTCGACCCTCAATATATTTTCCACTGATACAACTGTAGAGAAAATTGTCACCTTGCAAATTAGTGTCCCTAATCAAGGGTTTTCAGAGGGAGCCAACAACCTCCACAGAAGAATAGGTGAGATTTTTCCATCACAACTGCTAAAGTGAACCCCAATAATGAAGTGATAATAAGTATGCCAATTATTAATTCAAGAATAAAAATCATTCTATTTTATTATGGTTCTACCAATTCTTTTGTATCATGAATGTTTAGTAGATCAATCCAAACAAATCCAAAAATCATTGATGTAAAGATGTCACTAACTATATAAAATACAGAAATCATTACATCCCATGAATATAACTCCTCTCCTATAATAATTTTTCGATTTAATTTCATGAAGAACCTCTTCATACACCATCTGGTGTAATTTTATGCAATTATTGACATGTATTGGATTTCCTTATATAAAGCCAACCTAATTTGTCTTGAGAGGAAAATCACACTCCCTATAGAGAATCGACCCCTGTTTCTATACAAGTGCTTGGACGAAGATAAATCTTTATTAGAATTATAATGTGAGGTGGGAATATTACTGACCTATGAGAACGTGCATTTGGCTGAGATGATTGAGTCTATGAAGGCAACCATCTATGAAGACATACCTACTAAGAGGGAATTCACAGAGGTTTTTTCTAAGGAATTCCATTTTTATCCTTTTAGAAAAGATGTTGAATTCTCAATTGAACGTATACATGGGGTGTTGCCAATATCCAAGTCTCTATATAGAATGACTATGGTGAAGCATGAAGAGCTGAAGTAACAACTGAAAGATAATCAAGATAAAGGGTTTATAAGCCCAAGTGCTTCACCATTGAGGGCTCCAGTCCTCTTTTTCAAGAAAAAGGATTTTTAAATGCACCTTTGTGTCGATTTTCTTGAGATCAAAAAAATTGTGATAATGAAAATGTATCCCCAGCCTCGAATTGATGACTTTTTCGATCAGATACGTGGATAACAATAATTCACCAAGGTGGATTTGCGATCATGACATTGCCATGTAAAGGTGGTGAAGGAGGATATCCCAAGACTGCTTTTCGTACAATGTATTGGAACAAAAAATTCATAGTAATTCCTTTAGAACACACTAATTCCTTATAAATGTTCCTGGAATTGATGAATATATTTTTTAAAGATACATTGACAAATTTTTGGTTGTCTTTATAGATGATAATATTATATAATACAAAATCAGGGAGTAGAAAAGGGAGGATCTAAGTATTGTTCTAGAGATAATTATAAAGGGGAATATTTATGTGAAGTACATCATGTATGAGTTCTTGTTGAAGTACATCTCATTCATAGACCATATCAACCAACCAATGGGATATCTGTGGATCAATCCAATACAACTGCAAATGAGGGATGGATGAGGCCATCATCGGTAATGGATATATATATCTTCTTGGGGATAGATGGATATTATCATTGATTTGTGATAAATTTCTCATGATTTTCCAAACCTCTTAACAAGATAACTCAGAAGGGAGTAAAGTTTTCTTGGAGTGATATATGTGAAGAGATATTCAATGTGTTAAAGAAGGAGGATTATCAATATGCCTGTACTCACACTCCCAATAAGTGGAGAAGTCTTTTTGGTGTTTATTGATTCGTAAAAGAGAGATTTAGGATGTTTTCTAATAAAAAATGATAAAGTATTATCCTACGCCTCAAGGTAGCTGAAAATATATTAACAATAAAATCCCACACATGATCTGGAGTAAGCGGATGTGATCTTTACGTTGAAAATCTGGATGCATAATCTATATGGGGAGAAGTGTGAGATATATACTGATTACAGGAGTCTCAAGTATATGTTCACACAAAAAGTGATTAATATGAACCAAATAAGATAGATAGACCACATCAAGGATTATGACTCCTTAATCCACTACCATCCCAGTAAGGAAAACATGGTTGAAAATTCTCTATGTAAAATGATCATACATCTTTAACAATGATGAGAATTGAAAAGGACCCAATCTTCATAGATTTATAGAGAATGTACATGGGAATCATTAAGGTAGGAACATCATCAATCCTTTTTCAAATGATTGACCAACCATCCCACATAGAGAAAATAATTTATTCTCAAAGAAATTATGTGGGAATTCTAAAATGGGTGGAAGAAATCAAAAATCGGAAATCCTATAAGATTTTGGTTGAGTAGGATAGAATTGTGAGATTTGGGTAATGATTATATGTACAATCCAATATAGAGAAAATTAAAGATCTTTTGAATGAATCACATAGCTTAACCATCTCTATTATCCTAGGGAGAGCAAAAATGTATCAGGATCTCGGAGAAAACTCTTGGTCAAAAAATATGAAAAAGGAGAATGATGAATGTACATCAAAGTACATGGTATGTAAGTAAGTGAAGGCTGAGGGGAAAACATGTAAATGGATGATGCAATCACTACCCCTTCAAGCCTGGAAGCGAGAGAACATTACCATGGAATTTTTCACTGGACACTCAAGGACATTTATAGGAGACAATGCTATTTGGGTTGTTACGGACCGTCTTATGAAGACATATCACATAATCACAATTAATGAAGACTTATAATTGGATCAACTTTCATGGATTTACATCAATGAACTGGTTTGGTTGAATGGAGTACCACTTTCTTTTGTATCCAATCATGACCCTAAAATCACCTTGTTGTTCTGAAAAATCTCGAACCTGATCTAAGAACTGAACTGAATATCTGTATGGCATATCATTCTCAAACTGATATCCAATCTCAGTGAACTATTTATACACCAGAAGATATATTTAGATCATGTTCTATAGACTTTAAATGATGATGGGACCAACATATTCCATTACTTTAATTCTCCTACAATAACAGATTCCACTTGAGAATCCAAATGGAATCATATGAATCCCTTTATGGTAAAACGTGTAGAACACTATCATGTAGGCATGAATTCGGGGAGCGTATGTTTCTATGACCTGAAATAGTCGATGGAATCATGGAAAAGGTAAAAACCATTCAGAATCATATCTAGGTAGTCCCATATCGATAGAAGAGTCATACAAATAACCATCGATGAGACCATGCATTCAATGTTGGTGAAATGGTATTTCTATGCATATATATTTGGAATAATCTCTTGTGGTTTGGGAAGAAAGAATTGTTATGTCCTGGTACATCGACCCCTCCAAGATTTGTGATCATGTCGGTGTTGTGACATATCGACTAGAACATCCACCTTCCATTGCCAATGTACAAGATGTATTTCATGTATCACTCTTATGGAAGTACATAATAGACCCTATACATGTACTATCATTATAGGTAGTATAGTTAGATGATGATCTTTCTTATAAGAAGAAGATAGTGAAGATCTTAGATCGTCGGGAAAATGTTCTACAAAATATGGAAATGCCCCTCGTCAAGGTGTTGTGGTGAGGCCACAAGTTTGAAGAGGCAATGTGGTAACCAAGAGATTAGATAAAGCAGAGTTACACACATTTTTTTAGTGTGGGAAAAGGAAATTTCTAGGGCAAAATTTCTTAAGGGGAAAAGATTTTAATGACACAAACTTTTCATAATGCAATATTGTCTTCATCTAAAAAAATTTAATATTATGTGATATTGTTATATAACATATCCACATATTTGGTTTTATGATTTTGGATTTTTAAAATACTATATTGAATTGTGTCCATTTATAATATTTCCATTGATCATTGATCTCATTATTAATAAATATATAAGGATTTAATAAATCCAATTTACTCTAAGAAAGTGAGTGATGGCCTCATCTAGTTGAATTTTTCCATATAAAGCCCATTTCTCAGAGATATCAAATGAGGTAGCATCATTGGGCTTCACTCGTGACCACTCCCGAGAGGAGATTCAATCTGTTATGCTCAAACTGAACCACCAATGGGAGAAGTGGATGTTGATAGAGATTACCACCCAAGCGATGTTATCTGAGCCACTCCAAGAGTATGTCATCATAGCACACATTACCATTTGGTCCTATGTGGGTGTTATAAGGTGTTATGTAACAAAACCATAACAATATGATTATGTGCATTATTTTTTGTATATAATAAAAAAATATTTATTGATTTTATTATTGTTACGATGCAAATAGTTTTTAAAGAACAAATAGTATTTTTAGTTAATATTAAACTAAATAATATATTTTGATAAATTAATGTATTTTTGAATTTAATAATATTTTAATAAAATATTTTTAAATTACTTTTTATTATGTATAAGTGATCGTATAATTTTTATGAATAAAATTGTAATTTTTATTAAGGATTGAAAGCTGTTTTTGTCTAACCCCATGAATTTTGGATAAATTTTATTTTTAATTATAAAAGTGAAAGTTAACATTTTTAGAAAAATATATGGATAAAATGAATATTATTTTAGAAATAAAGGAATCTAAATTATCCAACTTTGAATTTTATATAAATTTATGAGATAGTCGATTTTTTGGGTTAAAATTAAATATCGTTTAACAATATAATGTGTTTATGACATCATAATCAACCACGAGTGAATTAATAAAATACTATAAACAATATGTTCGAGAAATATATGTTTAAAACTTAAAATAAATTTATTTGAGGTTTGTTTTACTTATTTTACAAGGCCTTAATAGACCCTCCAAGACATATAAAACATTTTAGCTTTTTAAATGGAATTCTTTGAGAGTGTGACTCACCTCCACGTAAGAAACATTATTATTTTCAGATATTTTTCCACTGGACATATAAAAATATGTTTTACTTTCCACTTTTAAAAAAATTATGGGATGAAACCATGGTATGGTTTGTGGTTTGGATTAGTTCAATGTGTGGTGACGCAAACATAAATAATAAAGAATTACCTCTTATTTCCAATATAAACATACACAAGATCCCTCATCCTTTTCACTAAAAAAATTTGGGGCTTGAAAAACACCTTCCCTATAATCTATATAATCCTCCCAAGGTGCACCATTCTCTCAATAAGCCACTCTCAAGAACCTCCATAGCCTTTGGGATCACAAATCCTAGTATGGGATTCCTTCCTTTCTCATTTTATCCTTCTTTCATAATGTTGTCATTCCCTTTTAGTTTCAATTATAAATTTTGGTTTATGATTTAACACCTACCCTATAATGTCTTATTTTGGTATTAATTATGATATAACCCTTTCAATCTAATCTATTCCTTCCAGGTATTCCCATTACCATCCCAAAAATCCGTAAGGGATTTATTACTTTCTCATTTTATACATGTTTCTTATTGTTGTTATGCCCTTTTATTTTCAATTGAAAATGTTGGTGTATGGTTTTTCACCAAAAACACAATTTCCTATTTATTATTGATTTATTAGATGCCCCTTTGTCTCTCATTAATTCCCTCATGAGAACTCGTTACAAGGCCAGAATTTCGTAAGGAATTTCTATATTCTCATTTTTATTAAAAAATTCTCATATATTGTGAATCTAAATTCCATTACATGATTTGGGAAATATATCTATATGACCGCCTTAAAATCTTTTTCATTTACATATTATGAAACAACCGTTTATCTTTAATCAATCATTTTTATGAATTCTTCTTTCACACTGTTATGTTGCCGAAATGGAAACATGATTTTTGAAGCCAAAATCATTGTGTCTTGAATAACATTCCCATTTCAATATAAAGGGTATTCAAATTTATGATGAATTAATTATTGATAAAATAGTTTAATGAATGAATTCCATATTCCATTATCTTGGAATAAATGATGATCTTTAATGATTCCATTTTGTATGGTCCATGTGGCATACTTATGCATGAAATGAAATGTTTAAGAAATGTGCACCCTGATTGCACTCCAATGCATTGGGTAGTGATTAGTATCATGATACATCATGTTCCCTGAGGTTTTACAAATTCTGATTCATGTTCAATGGGTGTTTACTCATTCTTCATGTGCTATGAGCTTTGGATCATGCTAATACCATTTTCTGTGTTGTTTCCACATTTCTATGTTATGATAATCATGCTATATCATGCCTTTATGTTAGTGTTTCTTTTATTATCCATTGATATGTATATTGCCTAACATGTATTTTACTCTTCATGTTATTCCTTGTTTACTACCTTACTATTCATTTTAGATCACTATTTTCTTATGCATGTACTCAAATTACCCCATGCAATGATAAGTATGAGGGAATTTATTGGTCATGTAAATAATTTTTCCAATAATGATGTTTTGTTTCATATTTTAAGTCGTATGGTACTGTTCCTAATCCCTAATGATACTTGATCTCTTGATCTTCTCTGTTGTATGAAGTGAATATTTTATGTAACAAATCATGTTTATGTGTGTAATAAAGAGCATCATTTATATATAATGTTTATGGAAATACTCATTAATATTTCAACATAAACCTCTCACTTGGCATTTAAAGTAGTCAAGTACTTCCCACCACTGGCCTAGGTATCAACCTTTCAGAACGACTTGAATTATACACCTAAATTCTTGTAAGGATACTATACTAACATGGTTATTATATTATAATACACAGATGTCGCCAACATATTTTATTTAATACCAAATTAGTAAACCCGAAACATTACAATTGATGAATATTCCTGATGTAAAAGTGGTAACATTGTTCTTTAAAATAGGTTATTGCTTTCAAAATTCCTTAGTATTTTTTTAATATGCTATGAAAATAAATTTTGTTAATACATCATTAATTTAAGGATGTGACAAATGTGTCATTGAAACTAAATGTCGTTGATCTATTCACACTGTCTTTCAATTTATTATACATAAGAATTAAAACATAAATTTCTTTTATTCTTATTCTCTTGGTGAACCTTACGTAGACAGGTAATGAATCATTTACTCTATACTTGTTCATTTTGTAACATAAAATGAGACTTGAGTAATGTGTTGAAATTGATATGAGAATGGGATTAATTTAAAATCATTATATATCTTTCAATTTACTCATGATATTGAAACATCGCCTTATTCATACCATTCCATCACATTATCTTTGAAAACATCTCATTGATGAGAGTTCATGTTTTTCATCCATGTCCGAGTATAACGACTACAACAGACACTAGTCATCGATGAATGCATTATGATATAACAGTCATATACTTTGAAAATCTGTCTCCTGTAAGAAATTTCACCCTTGCTTCAAGAGGTAGTTTAACAGGGTGGGGGACATAGGAATATGGAGTTTCCTATATCATTATACAATGTGCATGTGCCTATAATATTAATGGGTACTCATGTCTGTGAGGAAATTGACTTTTTCCAATTTAATAACGTAGTTTTTAAAAATGGGTATTAACTTTCCATGTTTCTACAAAAATAAATTTTAGCAGATTAGTGCCTCTATCAAGATTACCAATTAAGACATCATTATTAATTACATTAATCATCATATCCCTCCGTATATTTTTATTGAATTCTAGGAACCCTCTGTGCTAGAATCGGAATAATATGTCATTATAGTATTTTAGTGGAAATGATCCTGGAACCACCCCTCATAGTCTACAAGATATGGCTACGCCAAAAATTACAGTATTCAAGGTGGGAATTTGGCTGGACGACCACTTTAACCTGCGGTTCAGTGATTTATTGAGTGAGCTCCCAACTTCATAAAATTAGAAAATTATTTAATCAATGCTCACCTCTAAAATATCAACATGCTAGCAACAACTATTTCATTAATAAATTTTTAGTTAAGTCAACAAATAATTTTAATATGGACTCCTCAGTAGTAAGATCATTCCTTAGTTTTGGCATGACCGACACCTCAAATAGTCGGTTTTGTATAACTTTTAATGTAGAAATGCTATTATGACATAATATATTTTTGAGAGTTTTATTATTTTAGTGTTATTAAAGAAACAATTTTCTATTTTTATGATAATTTATGATGTGATCGCACTCACAATTGACTGTGCATGAAATATAAATTTCATCTCATCACATGTTCATTTTATCTTGCACACTGGTTTATTATTTTTCTATGTGATCACGAAATATACTACACGTACACGGAAATAATAAACCATGAAAAACTAAAATGAACACCTGATCATGAGCTCGTTGAGTGAATAAAGGACAAACCAAATCCCTAAGGGTATGTACATTTTAGTTGTGTGGCTTGCAACATGAATAGCAACATCTGCTTATACAATGCATCCAACACATGTCTTCTCCATCTCCGTCACATGGCATGAAGTGCGTCACAAATCATCACATCATTAGATAACAGTACTCATATGTAAGAAAGGGGATCATGGAGTATAAAATAATACTCTGATAATAGGTGTGCAGAACCTTATACATATAATTCATTTGAGACGACACACAAATAGTCATTGGTTTAATTGAACTGATTATTACAAAAAAACATGAAATTATTAAATAAATTATTAAATAATCAATCAAGAACTACACATAGATTGGTCGGTCTCCAGATCATGATCAGGATATGCATTAACTCATATATACATATTATATTCAAAATTAAAAATCAAACATGCTTTAAAAATAATATAGAGGGAATTAATTAGAATTATATATATCAATCCATTTTTTAATTTCATAAATACATTGTCTCATCCATTTTAAATGATATAATTTTAAAAATAAAATAAAATTATTTAATTTATTTATTTAAAATCAATATTAAATAAATTATTCCACATAAATTTTTAATAAAAAAATATATAATTTCATTAATTGAATTATATACTGAAATTATATTAATTAAAGTAATTATTTTTAGATTTACAAAATTAGCTGAGCCCCTGATATTCAGATTTGGGCATGTGTGGGTCGGGGTGAACCCACATAGGCTAAGACCAGGCTATACTCACCTATATCAAGGGAAGGTCGGACGGCTATTGCACTTGTTCAGTGGTAGGTAGCACACAACTACAAGGGGCGGTCGAACATGGTGGTGTGTCAGATCGGGCGTGAGAATGATATTGGGGAATGACGGTGTTGGCACGACCAAGAGGCGAGGGACAAGTGTCTCAAGTTAGGAAGCTGTTGCAGCGTCGTACTCCTAGTGAACCACATCTCAATGGGAAAGGAGAAGCCCAAGTGCGACCCTGGTCGAATGAGACAGGTGAAATGTTCTAGCCGGGTGTGCTGGACACCGGTGAAGGGTGAAGGATTTGGGTTACGAGCCTGCTGCATGGTGCAGGGAGGGATTCGGTAGCTTCTCTTAAGGGAGAGGACCCGACATGGATTGGTTTTCCCTGGTGTAGTGGAAGAGGGCATGGAGACTCAGTACGGTATGTAGAGGAGGCCTCCAGTGTGGCTCACGATGCTGATAGAGGGAGGCGACCGCCTGTGCGGTGCACCGTGCGATGCGAGGAGGGAGGTTGTCCATTGTGTTCTATCCTGGGGGAGGGAAATGAGGTGCCATGATAAGGTGAAAGACTAGTGGTTGGGGCCTTGCATCCAGAAAGTGATGGGAGTTTCTGGTTTTAGGTGGATGTCGCATGGTTCTAGGAGCCCATATTTTGGCTCCGGTTGAGGGAGACCACTGCGGGCAGGCGTTGCCGCAATAGCATGCCGGAGAGGAGGAAACCATGTAGGGCCACCGCATTAGGGAGACCTACTCTGGTCTCTAGCCTCCCATTTTTTTCTCTTGACCTGCACATGAAGGTCACCCAATACTCCATTATTTTTTAATGGTGACCTGCAAAGAAGGTCACTACACCTTTGTGTTTTTTTGTGTCATTACAATGGTGTTCATGAATTCCCCCTGCTTATTTTTTATTTAATTTACCAAGACCTACAATGTTGGACTACTAATTTTTTAAAATTTCAAATTCCCATTAAGGCTTTTGAAATTAATAATAATAATATAAAAATAAAATTTTCTTATGTCTATGATTAGACTATAAATTATAAAACCTTAAAAAAATGAAATATTATTATAATATTATATTATTATAATAAAATTATTATTATAAATAGAAATTTAATATTATAATTAAATCATTATAACAATAATAATGGTTAATCTTCACCAAAAAATACTATTCTGGTGTCAATGAATTTAGATAAAATTTGTTTATTAATTTAGTACCTTTTTAAATTACTGATTTTTATCCATACATAAAACATCGGATAACCACAGAATGGTTATCCCGTATCATATTGAAATGTGGTCCATGAAATTGGGACCGTAACAATTCCATTTTCATAATTTAATACAAATTTAATTATGTTGGCATAAGATAGAAATGTTCTTCCTCTGAAAACCATTGTTGGAACCAGGTGTGCAGCCGAAGCACCAAAAAGGTGGGTTTTTAAAAAAAATACACTAGATATCTACATAAAATTGTCGACATCATTGAACAGCAGCCCGGTCTTAGCCAAGGACCATGAATGATAGATTTTAGGATAAAAAATAAATCATTAAGTACCCGGTTTAATCCTGATTCGTGCATGGCATCTGCTCCTCGATGATGATTACCACTTGAAAAATCCGAAGATGAATTCCTCTAGATCATCCAAACACATTAATTAATGAAATTGTGAGAGTTCCATTCATTAGAATCCATCTGCTAGAGTGGAATTGAGATGACACCTTCAACGCACCAATGATCATTGCATCGCTTCGCTAGAGATGCTCGAGAGAGAGCTCAATTTGTGTTCCATGGATCCAGAGCCTCTCTGTCTAGAACATAGGAGAGAGGAGTGGAGGTAGATGACCCATGAATAGTATTTTTCAATCTCCTATTTATAGTGACATGTAATAACCCAGAAATTCCAACCTGGGCCTGAATAATCAACCCACTGTTAACGACATTTTATTACTGATAAAATGAGTGATAAATATTATTATCATTTACATGTAATATATTAAATATTTTACAAGACAATAAATGACTCCCAAAGTTGACTCATCGTTCCCATAGATATTAATTGAACCATAAATTTATTTATCATTCATCAATTAATAATTTTTCATGTATTTATGTAAAACTCATAAATACATTTAATAATAAAATTCAAAACTTATTATTATAAACATGAATTTTATGAATTTATTTATTTCATTGGTTATATTTTATCCTTTAACAAATTTCGAACCCCTATGGTGGGGCCCACCGTGACATAGACTTCTGTTGAATGGAGAAAAACAGTTTATCGAATACGCTATTGTGTGTGAACCTCTAGGCCCTTTTCCCAATAGTTGGGAATAGTATTCGTAGACCAAGAGTGGTATCTAAGAACCCATCATGGCCCTTCAAGAGATAAGGATTCTCATAGAAACAAAAACCAACCAACAAACACACAAAGTGTAATATAATCTCTTTGTCTGTAATATCTCATAAAGCAGGACATACTATCGTGTCATCACCCTTTTCTTGCTTTATTTTTTGTTTATTTAACTGGTCATATTTACCCAAGACTTCCATTTTCGTAGTCTGATAAAGGTACTTCTATCCATATCAACATGGCCTAAGATATGTTACTTCCATATCTCGGAAGCGACAAATTTCTTCATGACCATTCAACCAATGCCATGCCCCCAAACACGCACCCAGCACAAAATACCTCTCCACAACATCATTTCCATGGTTTTTGTTTTTCATCAATGTACTAAATCAAATAAAACACATTGGTAATGATCTGAATCCAGAAGGCAATTAAACATGATCATAGATAACAACATCCAATGACACCCGAAACATGTGGTGTTCTTTTTGGCAGGTTAGTCCTCATGATATAACTTCTAGAGATCACATTGTTAAAACATCGTGAGAAAAAGACTAAATGCTTATGAGACCCCATCACAAGAATTCCACACATCTAACATATCCAATCAGTAATATGTATCTATACTATAGAACAAATATTTATGATTAATGTTAAAGTATCTAGAGGATCCCTCTATATCCCATGATCTTTTATAAGCATTAGATATGACCATTAATATTTGGAAATTGCATTTTCGATCGATGAGGCAGAAAATTCTACACTATAATGACATGATTACATCATGTATAGCTAATGGTATAAATGATATGGAATAAAAAAGAAATGAATATTTGGGTCTAGGGAACCCAATTTTTTGACATAAGTTACACATGATATTCATTATTATATAATATACTATTCTATATGAATGATTTTGAGAGTAAATGTGGTGTTCTTGGGAAAATTTGATACATATTTAGGTGATGAGTTAGTTTCACATGTTGTACACTATGAATTATCATTCTTTCTTTAATTTTCTATGAGAGGCTCTGAGAAGAATCATACTGAGTATACTGTTTTACTCACTCTACAGTATATAAACATTTTTTTAGGTTATTGAGGAAATGATGATGATCGGGTTGGTTACTACTGGCTTGTGGGGGGGGGGGTTCAAGAATTGTTTTGGCTTTGTAGTGACTTCCATTTAACTTCTCTATTGGTACTGGTTGTTTTCCCCTTTCAGTTGATGTAATTTTTCATGACATTACTTATGTGCACGTGGGATTAATTTTATATTGTAGTATGAGAATGAGTTAGATAGTGTCTGTCATATCTATCTATTTCAATTGTATTCTCTTTGAGTGAAATTCCTCTAATCAGTGTGATTACTATTCCCTTTATTCTAGTCACTAACCAGGGTCCTAATAGAGGTATGACTCGAGGGTTCATTATCTTTTTTCTCAAATTTTTTTCCCAGGAGGGGCACTCTTTGTGGGGATGGGTCGTGAAATGACACCTATGATTCTCCATAGGCTTTTAAAATTCATCATCTACTTATATAATTAATGATTATTTGTAATGTTTTTTTAAAATAATATCATTCAAGATGTTCAAACCAGAAATCAAGAAATTATTATTGTCATGAACTGGGAGATGATATAGTCCTTCTTAATGATCCATTTTTAGAGTAATTAACCATATAAACCTATATTTTATAGCCACAACTACTCATTATATCCATACGAGGATTTATTTTCTATGAAATCACTTTGTATTTCCTTTACAAATATTCGAAAGAAATTTCACTTTCATTAAATTTTCCTTAGAATTATCCATATTTAAATACTTAGGTATATACATGATAATATATCCTAGGATCTAGTGATCGTTTTTTCATCATATTTTGAATGGACTATCTAAAATATTATATTGAAATAATCTAATGTGTCCTTGTATTTTTACACATAAAAAATATTTTTTTTTGATAAATTCATTTAATAATAATAAAAATTATCACATAAGAAACATATGGGTTTCTTGTCATTTTAGACTATGATTAAAATATTGTTATTTCATGAATGTTATTCAATATCCCCCACAGATATCTTGATATTATGTACTCTTAATGTAAATACCCTATGTAAAAACATTGATTATAACATGGGAAAATGAATCATATGAATGGGTGAGATCAGATTCCTAGAAATGAGAAAAAGGGAGATATGTACGTATATTTTTCCCAAAAGGATATTAGAATGGGATCGTAATATTTGAAAACAATACCATACCTATAAAAGAACATAATCTTGAGTCACTTCATAAATATTGGTGGTTCATAAGACATGGATCATATGTAAATCATGGATCATGTTCTATTAGAGAACATCATTGGAATACTGAATAGTGTTTTGGCATAAACTGGAGTATATAAAATATTTTACAAAATATGAAATGATAAATACATAGGTTTTCATAGAGTAATAAATTCAAATCCCAAACTATAAAACTATTCATGGATCACTCAAAATACGATAAAAGTGGAAACTTTATCTTAGGGAACCTTTTTCACTCCCCTTTACAACCATATTTCTCTCATTAGATATAAAACATTACAAAATGTATTAGAGGGAGGTATAGGTCCCACCCATTTCATTATAGAAAAAATAGTTATGTGTTTCTCAATATCATAGAACAATAATAATAACATAAAACAAGATGTGAAATATGATTTATAAATATTTCATTATTTTATATTGTGTGGAAAAGCGATAGGTTTGATATCCATTTTTTCAATTCAACATTGTAAAACATATTGAAAAACTATTGTGTTTCAAAATAACGTAACCATGATATAACCTATAGAATTAAAATGGATTTTATAAAATTATTTTAATTATAATAGTTAACATTTTAGAGAAATTATAAGAATAATATCCATGGATCACATTCATATAAATGAAATTGTAACAATGAAAAATTTCATATATGACAGAAAAATAATTTAAAAGACTCAGGGAAATTTTCATAATGAAAAATAATATTTTATGAAAATTAGTTTTTGGAAATCTATAATTCATAAAACATTTTATAATTTTTTATAGATAATAAATTTTGAAAACTTATAAATGAATTTTTAAAATTAGTTAATAAAACTTGTTTTTGAAAATATCATCTCATCTTTCAGAAATTCATTTTAATACCTAAAACATTTTTCAAATATATTCGTTTAAAAATAAACCTGATGAAAAAAATGATCTTTTAAATTCATTAAAAACATTACTTGAGTTATCTATCCTTTTATCTATGAAAAAACAATCAGAATAATAATAATTTGAGTGTACATTCCAATTAAAATGTCCCTGAAAAAAAGTGATTGATTAAAAATAATTTAGAACATTTGATGATGAAAATATAATATCCACATTGTGAAAAACATTATAAAACACAATTTCTTTAAAAACTAAATTCCTTGTATAATAATATTGAATTTATTTTATAATTGATTCTAAAATATTTAAAGACATTTCATTAGGAATTTTTTCAATATTAAAAACAATTTTTAATATAGAACTTGTTTAATAAATATTTACCTTAAAATAATAGTCTTACTCATCCTTAAACATTAAATAAATTTTATTAAGTTATTAATTAATTTTGTTATTTTTTGAATATATTTTCAGGTTTATAGTTTAATATTATTTTCCAACAACTCGTATATAACAAAATCGTGTAATACAAAGTGGACACATTGGATTAGTATACATTTTTTCCATAATATAAATTTTTTAAATTGATGAATGAATTTTTTTTAATAAATATTCATGTCATTCAAATTTATTTCTTCTATTACATTAACGATCCATAATCTAGGTAATAATCCTTTTAAAATTCCTAATGAATGAAAAAGTTTGTTAATGGAGATAAAAAATGAAAATTTTTAGTCAAATAAAAAACATGAATAATATTGAATCCATACGATTATCTTCAATTGTATTTTCTATTATTGAATGATAAATTTTCATATTTAAATCACACATCTATTTTTCTAATAAAAAATCCTTAAAACTGATATCAATAAATTCAAGACACATTAGAATAATGTATAACATCACATTTGTAGTATGTTTTTTATTAATATTATTAGTAACTGTATACAAGATAAAATCATATTAGAATCTATTTGATTAATCCATTATTATTTCCTATTATAAAAAGGATCATTTTCCATTTCATTGGATCACTATCAGGGTGACTTTTCATTTGTGCTATAACGGACCACCTGATACTTTAGGGGTGCTCCCTTCATATAAGCTATAATTGTATCACTTAATGCTATTTGGGAGCACACATTTCTCTTTTGTAATGATCAGGAACCATATAACAATATATATATATATATATATATATATATATATATATATATATATATATTCATTAACTTTTATATTATAACACTATAAAAATCTATTTTAGACGTATAATAAAATCACTTTTCGATAGCAAAATACTACATATTTTTTTCCAAAAAAATTCCAATATAGAAATTTATTTTTATTTTGAATAAAAATCAACACCAAAATAGAAAAAAAAAATTTTAAGAATACATGAAATATTGAAAACAAATCTAGATATATAATAATGGTCATGATGGTCGAAAAATTTAATTTCATGGTTAATATAAAATTAGAAAAAAAATTAATTTGTTAAATTATTACAATAAAACATATAAAAATATTCATTTGAATGTAATTTGAAAATAAAAAAAAATATTCAAAAATTATACTATAAATATATTATGTTCATATAATTTTTTTTTATAAATAAATTTTAAAAACATGATATATGAAAAAGATGATTTTGAAGAAAAACATTAAATGAAATGTTATTTTAAAAAAATAATTTGTTATCCCTTTATAAATATTAGAATAAAAAAATGAATGAAAAATATTAAATAAAATAAATATCTTGAGAATATTGATATTCCATATATTACATGACAATGGGGTGATATAAACATGATGTAATAAGGTAATGGTGTATGACATAAAAACATGCCATAATAAAAGGTAATTAGGATGAAGTCTATAAAATTGAGGCATACTTTTCATGCATGTCATATTCATTCTAAATAACAAATTAATATTAAATCAATATTTCATTGAGTTCATATTTGATGTTTATTATGAATTTTATTTTTATTATTACCATGTGAATTATAACAATTAAATAGTAAACTTTATGTCAAATGTTTTCATTATATTTGTCTTATGTGTCCAAAATGATTATAAATTAGTTAATATAGTCAATGAAGATAGAATTTAATGTTCTCCATCAAAAAAAATAATAATGATTATATTATATTATATATAAATCTCTTATAATTTTGAAACTAGAAATTAAGAATTGTTGTGAAGAATGGGATGCACTACAATCATGGAGAGATTAGGTCATACATACACATCTATGAGGTTTCCAATTTTTAACAATAATTGTAGAATAGAGGTATGTACTATATTTTATTTCAAATTTTTAATAATATCCTAAACACCAAATTATTTTTATAAATTTAATTCTATATTAAATACTTATTAATTACAAGTGAAAAAATGTCAAATTGCTTCATGGTAGGCATTAATCTATATGCAACATGAAAGATGTTAAAATTTTTCCATTTTATGAAATATTAAGAATAAAAATGATATATAATGTATTAATAATGATAATTATGTCTTTAATTACACATTTATCTCCTTTATTTCTAAATATCCATTAGCCAAACAATCATTTCCTTCAATAGATATATTTAGTGAATATGAATAGCATATCTTTGTAAATAGGTGGACTATCATAGAGACAATTTTCATAATTGTATCCACAAGGAAATAAAAAATTAAAGATATATTTTATATAATCATTATATACATATAAATATATTTTAAATATTATTTTAATACTTGGTATCCATCATTATACCCTACATTTATTGGTGGTAATGCATAAATGATTAACTTTTGTTCGTGACATGGTATTCCACCAAACACATGAATGATGAAACCATAAACCAATAAATGGAACATGTGATGTATGTAGGTTATTTAATTAAAATAATTAAATATCATTATATTTAATATATTTAATATACTGTATAATCATGGCTGATGATTAATTGATGGGGGTGGTGGAAGAAATACAATTAAACACTCACTGAAAAATTTTATGTATTCTTCATGTAATGCCATGAAACAGCCCTGGTACCCTAGTATCCTAATAATCTAGCCATCCTAGACATGAAACAAAGGAAATTTCTGATCCCCATGGGATAGAGACTTTCACCTGGCTTTGAGAAACAAACAAGTTTGAATGATTTTTCCGTAGGAATATGGAAGCTAAATATAAAAGACAATATGAATTTCCATAGGAAAACTCCAATTGGTGTAAAAGAACCAAAATACAATGAGGAATAACAAACTGACTAACAGAACCCGATTTACTAAATAAGAATCTTCCCCTTGGTCCCTAAGGACACAAGTAACCTTGTCCAAATGTAACGACCTGAGATTATGAATACATTTTCATTCCAAACATTGTGTGTTATTTTATTTTAATTTCAATAAAATTATTTCATTTAATAAAATGATTATATTTAAAATGAGACCGTTGGGTTTCGACTGTTATATGACCACTGGTTAATAAAATAATTGGAAAATAAATGTTACAATTATTGTCTATAAATACAGTGACCTTGATTAGTTCATTTATAATGAAGATTCGATGGCACCATCTAGTAGTCTCGGGCCTATCGATGCCCATTTGACGGAACTCGGGAACGAGGTAGCACCTTTGGACTTTTCTCTAGACCAAGCCTAAGCCAAACATCATCATGTAAAGCTAGAATGGAATCGCCTTGGTGAGAACTTCAAGCTGATAGAAATCACTACTCGTTCAATGTTGGCTGATCCGCCCCATGATTCTATAACCCTAGCACACCTTACTCTTATGTCCAATGCAGGTGTTATAAGGGATTATGTAACAAGAATGTAATTGCCTTGTGTAATCCTTTCATTTGAATAAAAATTCTGATTTCTTCTTATGGTGAAGTTTGTGAATTTTCAAATGTCCGGATATATATTGTATGCATATTATTGATGAATTTTAGACGGATATTTTTAAAAATATTTATTTAAACCTTAAATAATTCACAATGTGTAATGATTTTTAAAAAATAGTCTTCTATAGTTATGTTCAGAAAGAAATTTAGAGTCTAATAAGATTAACATAATTTTTAATGAATAGTAAATTATGAATATTGATTTTACTCTTAGGATTAGTAATGTGACTAAATGGACTAGTAATCTCACTTAATGAAAGTATTAATATAATTTAGGCACCTTGATTAAGTAATGTGATTCAATAAAATAGGTAAATAACTATTTTAAGAATTATTAGTCAAATATTAGTTTTTTCAGGTGAATAGAATTTTATAATTAAAAACAAAATTAAAAATATTTAGAAAATTATTTTTATAAAATGGAGTTCATTTTTGAATTCAGGGAATCGGTATTATGTTATGGTGATTTTTGGGGATTTTTCTGGAAAAAATGAATTTTAAGTGAATAGTGTTTTTATATTAAAATTAAATTACAAATATTTAGAAAATTATTTTCATAAAATAGGGTTCATTTTTTAAATAATATCATATATATTTGGTTAAGGTAATATTTTAGGATTTTTCTGAAAAAGTTGAATTTTTGGTGAAATGTGAATTTCCAATTAAGAGTTCCGGGTGTTTAATGACATCATTATGGATGTAATATTTATGTGATAATTCTGGTCGAATTATGAATTGTAAGATAATTTTATTGGTGTCCCAAGTGGCCAATACCAAGGGAAAATACCATGGGCAAGCCCATGGTATTTCCAATACCACCAATGAGGTGCCCCTTGGCCATTAATGCCCTATCCCCTCGCTTCCCCTATAAATACCAATCCATTCTCACATACTTTCCATTTAAAATCCTCCTAACCAAATTTCAGTGCTCATTACCTTCCATGTAGTCTTCCCAAGGTGCCCTCAAGCCTCCTATGGTCCCAAACATCATGATTTTGAAGTTACTCTTCTATGTAAGGGATCATACCTCTGTCTTTCTTTTCATGTATTATTTTTAATGTCAATTTATTTTATGCATCATGTTCATATATTGGGAATGTTTTTTATATTCGTCATAATTTATTTTTCATGTTTATATGATGAGAGACCCCCTCTTTCTCTCAACAATTCACTTTAATAAGGTTTATGTGGCGTCGTTAAGCAACCGAATTTTTTAAGGGATTCTTTCACCCTTCTCTTTTTTTATGTTCTATTTTCATGTCATTTATTTCATGTTCCATTTCATATGATGGGGTATGATTTTATAAATCTATCATAAATTCCTTTTTATGTTCATATGTCTAGAGACTCTATTTTATCTCATCAATTAATATTTTGATGTTTTAAGTGACGACGTTAGGCTGCTGAATTTTCATAAGAGAAATCGTATTTTTGTCTTCCTTCCATGATATTCCTTTCACATGATATGTCTTTAAAATTTCATTATCATGTTCTTAAATCCATTATATTCTTTCCCTATACTGTATTATGAATTATTTATGAGTGTTTAATCCATATCCCCTCTCTTTTCAATATTTTCTAAAACCCTGTAACATAGCTGTTATGCTGCAGAATTTTCGTCTCAAAATGTCTCCCTCCTTTTCTCAAATTCATTTTTTTATTAAGTGATTACTAAAAACTCTTTATTCTACAAGATTATTCGAATATATATCAAAATGTTCAATTTTAAATCAAGTTATTTACATACATGAGACCTACTTTCCATTTTCATCGGATTAAGGTGACATAAAGATCATGTCTTTAAAGATGTTTTAAAATGTTAGGATTATGAAATGAAACCTATTTCTTTTATGGTATATGGGTTATTTATGAAATTTTTGATAATGATATATGTGTCTCACATGATAATAAATTCAAATTAATAGAGAGCCCTGATTGCTCTCAAATTCATTGGGTAATGATATGATCTCTAGGGATTACTATTTTAACGATACCTTGGTGAATTACATTGGTAATTTATTTTATATGAAACCTTGGGGATGGACCTTGGTGATATGTTCATGATTGTCTAAGTTAAATTTTGTAGAAAAATATTAATTTTATGAAACACATTATTTTTATTATAATATCCCTCATGATCTCTTTCTCATGCCTTAATGTTATTTATCATGACTTTATTGATATATCTCAAGTTCACATGTAAAATGTTTATCTTGTTTCCCTTACTGGGCCTTCTGCTCACCCTTTCCTCTGATGAATGCTCCCTATTTATGAGATGTTGTAATGAACTTCAGATGAACAAAGAAGAATCGTTTCATGTTTTTAAGAATAATGTTTTATGTCATCATTTATTAAGATCCTGGTTTCCAAGACACTAAACCTTAAAGATCCTTGGTTTTTGTAAAATATAATGAATAGTTATGTTATAAAAAGGCGGGATGATATATTTTATATCAAATGGTGGTTTAGTTATTTATGTAAATTAGGATATGACAACTTCAGGAAGAACTCTATAGAAAAGTTTAAATATATGAAATCATACTGGTATTTTGGTGAGTATTGAGTAAGTGGTTTATCAAGAAAATACATCGCTGTCTGGATACGAGCAGGTAGAGATGGCTATGGAACATTTGTACATATGGGTAAAACCCGAAAACAGCACTTTGAGCTAGACTAGAATGGGAACTGGTACACGACAATGTGCCTTGCAGCACTCTTGGTTATGAAACTCTAAAGGGATATGTTTGGTTAATTGTAATCTTTTTATAAGTCATTATGAAGGAAATAGAGAAAAATTTAATTGTCTAAGCATGAAGTTTTAAGACATAAAATCATTTTAGTTAAAAGATTCGTAAATGAAATAAGTTTCTCAGGAAGGATTTATTCCTTTAGAAAATTCTCCCATCATCTACGAATACATTTATTTATTTCTTGAGGAGTTACCCGGACCTCCCCCAGAAAGAGAGGTAGAGTTCTCCACTGAACTCGAACCTAGATATCATCTGATGTCAAAGAACCCATATAAGATATAAAATTTAGAGATAGATTGATTAAAGAAAAAACTCCAAGATATATTGGAGAATGGGTTTATCTGACCAAGTGTGTCTCCTTGGGGACTACCGGTCTTCTTTGAGAAGAAGAAGGATGGATCGATGCAACTATGCATTGATTATTGGGAACTGAATTTGATCACAGTGAAGAACAAATACTCTATTCCAAGAATTTATGAATTATTTGACCAACATAGTGGGTCTAAATTCTTCTCTAATATTGATCTTAAATATGGTTACCATCAATTGAGGGTGAATAATGATAATATTCAAAAAAACTGCCTTTCAATCAAGATATGGGAATTATGAGTATGTTGTTATGCCCTTCGGTCTGACTAATGCACTTTCTATTTTTAGGGATCTATAATAAGTAGATATTGGAAACTTATTTATTTTAAAATGGATAACCATTTTATAGGAAAATGATATGGTGGTTAAATGATAAGGGTTATTTTGGACGATTTTTTCTCTTTTGGAGTACTATATCCCTGAGGAAAATAAAAATTCTACAATATTTTATTTGTGGAGGAATGGATAAATTTTTTTATTTTGTAAGAATATATGTATTTATTGTGGATGTAACACCCGAGACTTTTATGTTATATAAACCATCAAAGGAATATTTTTCTACACAACACTTGCTTGGCTTGCTTTGCACGCAATCGCGACCTTCCTCGATAGCTTGCGTCGTACGCAATACCGAGTTTCACTAAACAACAATATACTATTAAAACTAGCAGTTATGAATAGTAATAACCACTTTTTGAAATTTTATAAATTTTATTTTTCAAAATGGACTTCATTTTTGGACTCAGAATATCGAAATTAGCCTAGGGTGAAATTTTGGTATTTTTCTGAAAACTTTCAATTTTTGATGAATAGTGAAACCACTAAGTGGTAGGTTAAAAACCGAATTTTACATAAAACTTAATTTTACCGCTTCTGTGAATGGAATTTCGAAAATCCGAGAGACACGGTTAATATCAAGGACTAAAATGTGGTTCAATGAGATGAAAATAATTTTTTGGTGAATAGTAACTTTTTACTATTTTTACCGCGGTTAATAGTAAATAGGGTAACTAAGGGTAAATATGATATCAATATTACCCTAACACATGTCCTAATTCTATTGGACAAGTGTAATTCGACCAAAAACAAACTTAGGAATAAAATATGACCATTTAGGCCCACTTGGATTAGATTAGGACATTTATTATTAATTTATTTAAAGAAGGGTTAAAATAGTTAAAATCAAAGTTTAATAAGTAAATCATTTTTAATATGGGGTTATACATAAGATAAATTCGATTGTAAATATTCATTAGAAAGCTAAAACGATTTCCTACATGATGGTATTTTATTTGTAATTTTTAGACATCAAATAATTTAATTTATTTATGACACAACGATGATGCAGTAATTATCTTATTAATAAAATATTGACATAATTGATGTTATAAACACCAAAATAAATGTAATTTGAGATTTTTTATGAATTCCACTAATTTTCTAGGTTACTATGATATATTAATGTTGATTTAATCAACTTGGTTCGAACAATTAATTCTGTTATGACTTTCACAAAAATCATATATCAAATAGTGTCAAAATTGACACAAAATAGTTTTTAAATCAAATATTATATTATTAATTGTTATTTTATTCCTAAAAATCTAAGGTTCGGCCAAATGACTTAGATAAGGATATATATATTAATAATAAACAATTTGGGGTTCGTTTGGCATGTTATAGTAAGTGTATTAACCATATAGTGAAAGAAAACAAAAAGACACGGTAAAAGTTAAATTATTTAACTTAGAGTTAAATCTAATTGATAAGGTTAAAATAATACCCTAAACTTGTCTAAATCCTATTGGTTGATGGGATTTCGACCCTTCCCCACTTTAGCTTCGAAATAAGACCCTTTGGAACCATTATAAACCGATTTTGACATTAATATAAAATAATATTTTGAGAAATTCCTAAGGTGCCCCTCTCCTCCCTTATAAAAGGGCACCTCCTCCCCCTCCTCCTCACACCAATTTGAGCACTCAAGCTCGGCCAACCCCTGCCATTTTCTCCTCTCCACTTCCCTAGAATAATCCTAGAGGTCCTGGTCTTCTCCAAAGACCAATCTTAGTTCCTTAAGTGGAGGATTCAAAGAGGCGTTCCAAAGAAGAGGTAATATCCATTACCGATCTTTTCAATTTCTTTCTTCTTCAAACTTCTTCTTCTTTAGTTGTTTCATGATAAAGTAATAACATCAGTATTACTTACATACTGATATGTTATTATAAATATGAAACAACCCTAATTCACCTTCTATCCATCCTACGGAAAAAATGAAATCACCGCGCGTGCGTACGTACGGAATACCGTCTCCACGCCGTGGTGTAATCTATTTTTCCACCATCACCTTACAAGGATGGTTATAATGGTGTAATAAGTAACTATATATGATTATTATGAAGTAATATTGATACTGAAATAATATATATATATACTCCAATACAATTCCACGATCATAGGAACGATATCATCACTCGTGCGTACGTACGGAATACCGTCTCCACGATGTGATGCGACTCGTTCTACATGATCTTCATTTCATAATGATTATATAAATGAATTGAATGAATGAATATGGTATATACTACACTAATACCATTTTGTAAATGAATTATCTATAACCTAAAGATAAGAATAAGAATTTATTCGACAAAACATACATAAGAACAAAAAGTTATAAAGACCCGAGTAACAAGTAAAAATGAAATATTACTAACAAGAAGCTAATAATATGACCATATATGATATCATATCAACATGTATGATTCTGGAATAAGTCAATAACATTATTTAAACCATTATACAGGAGCTTCGGACACGTACAAAGCAAATCAGACCTAAGGTAAGGGAAAATATCACAATCTCATTTTTATCCGAGATTGTTTTTACTTTGGTAATTACCGGTGTGTATTTTATCATCCACATCCATGTTCCCTCAATATGTAATATTATTTCCATCCTTCTACAATAGTTTATATCCAATTTTACCCTTCGGTGAGTTTTTATTAAAAGATACGAAAGGAATCTTTTGTCGTTTTTTTGTACGAGGTACTTTTTGACTTTTCCGACAAAAGTACGAAGAATGTTTTTTTAACTTATACGGCATGAATGGATTTTTAAAACATTATTTCCAAGAAGCTTCCTTTACAAGTTTTCAAGTTTATTTTTAATCAACTTCTTTTATTTTAAAGTTGTATGACATGTTATGAAAGGAAAAAATGTTTTTGACGAAGAAAGGATATTTTCCTCAAGAATGGAGTTCAAGTGTTTTATCAAAATTATTTTCCATCTAAGATAATAAAGGGTTCTGTTTTTATCCCTATTATTACATTGACTTGATCATGTTGTGATGGAATTATTTTTATGAATTCCTTTATCTTATATGAATTTATTTATGATGTCATGATGTTTCAAGAATCCCATTTTTGTTACATGTGTTATGTGATGATGTATGTTTTATGATTATGTGGCACACATAAGAAAGGATTCATTATAAGATGGGTGGGACCTATATCTCCCTCCAATACATTGGGTAAAGATTTATATCTCATGAGATAGACATGGCTGGAACGGAAGGTTATTTCGGTTCAGTGAAACAGGACTGAAACGAGGAGTGAACTCGGTTCAGAAAGGGACTTTGTCCACTAAGATAGTCTTGGCAATGAGTCATGACTAACAAGAAATGATTTTCCATGATTATGTGTGCATGCCACAAAGTTTCAAGTTTTATGTTATGATTATGGGGATCTTATTTTCACTTCTATGATTTATTCCATGTTAGGATATTATGATCTCTTTTGCAGGTTTTGATTTTCATAAAGATATGATATGATTTTTATTTCCTTTATTTGCCCTTGCTGAGCATTTGAGCTCACCCTTTTATGTTTTCTTTTCCACAGGTCAGGAAGATGGATATTAAGTAGAATATGCTAAAAGGGACCCTAGATATGATGAAATAAATGGGAGACACTGTAGAAGATTTATGAACCAGTTGTTTATGTTTCCCAGTTTCTAAAGACACTATACCTATACGGTCCTTTGTGGTTTTATCATATGTTGTAATAAGTGTGCTTCAATTTTGAAGTATTAACAATGTATGTAAAGTATGGGTCGTTATAGTTGGTATCAGAGGAAAGGTATTGTCAACCTTTGGAAACTAGGATGTGAAAGCCTTAGTAAGAACCCTAAGGATAAGTCTAAGCATAGAACACAATCTTAGTGTTTTAGAAATGGCCTTGAATAACCTAGGATAAGACCATAAGCATGAAAATTTTATTCTTGAATTATGTGGTTTCCTATTATAATTAGTGTTGCTCAAACTATTCTTCTTGGTTTTAGTCAATGGCTGGAACCCGAAGGAACCGTGTTAATGCGGAATGCGATGGGCAATGCAATGATTGTCCCCCTGAGCAACCAAACAATATGGGAGATGGAATGCAAAATCTTGTAGCCATGCTCACACAACTTTCTCAAGCTATGAATCATGCAGGATTTCCAAACGAGCAAAGGAGGGAGCAACATTCTGTTGAATCCTTCATGAGGCAGCGTCCACCTTCTTTCAGTGGGTCTACTGATCCATTAGTTGCTGAACAATGGATTAGTACTACTGAAAAGATATTTTCAGTTCTTCAATGTTCTGAACATGATAAAGTCATCTTAGCAGTGTATCGTTTAGAAGGAGATGCTGATCAATGGTGGAATCTTGTTAAGAATACGAGGCAAAGGGATGAAATTGAGTCTATGGAATGGGACGAGTTCAAGAACTTATTTTTCAATAAGTACTTCCCTCGTATTCTCCGAACAAAGATGGAGAAAGAGTTCCTTGAACTGAAGCAAAGGGATGATGAATCTGTTAGTACCTATGAAGAAAATTTTACAAGACTTGCAAGGTACGCTTCTGGTATTATTATCCAACCTGAGAGTAAGATCGATCGATTCTTTAGTGGCTTAAAACCAAGTCTTCGAAGGGCGTTAGCCATAAGGGACTTCAATAGCTACGAGGAAATCATTCGATGTGCTCTCAAAGTCGAGATGGAGATTGGAGTAACCCATCAGTCACATGGGTTTGATAAGAAGAGGAAGATGGAATTCAAAGAAAAATCTAAAGAGCACACGGAAAAGAAGATGAGCTTTTCCTTATGCTCAAAGTGTGGAAAGAAACATGGAGGGAGTTGTCTTAAAGGGACAAGTAAATGTTTTAAATGTGGAAAAGAAGGTCATCGGGCATTTGAATGCCGTGATAATGGGAAGAAGATGTCTAATGATGCAAACAAAGGAAGGGATACACAGAATGATCCTACTACACTTCAATGTTTCAAGTGCAAGGAGATGGGGCATTATGCCAATCAATGCCCAAATCCAAGGGTTGATGATGATGGTCGACGTCAACAAACTCTTAAGGCTAAAGACAAAGGAAAGTCACATGCAATTTCTATCAGCGATGTGGAGTACGATAACGATGTGGTGAAAGGTACACTTACCATCCACTCTAAAGTAGCAAATGTTTTATTTGATTCTGGATCCACCCACTCTTTTATTTCTGAAGACTTTTCTAAGGGTATCACCGTATTACCTCAACAATTAGATGTTGAGTTAGCTGTGACAACACCTAATGGCACATCAATCGCATCAAAAGTTTATAATTCTTCTCCGATCGAAGTTTGTGGGAAAGTGCTTCCTGCAAATCTTGTGATCCTTCCTATAGTGGAATTTGATGTGATTATTGGCATGGATTGGCTTTCTTTATACGGAGCTCATATCAATTGCCAAAGAAGGGAAGTCACATTTCATATTCCAGATCAATCTATGATCGTCTATCAATGCAAGGATGAACATAACCTTCCAGTGGAAATTCCTTCCATCTTATGGGTCATGATTCCACTAAATGAAGGTTATTTATCTCAAATGGTTGGAGAGAAACTTACGATTAAGAATATTCCCATTGTACGGGAGTTTGATGATGTCTTTCCGGAGGAATTACCAGGTCTTCCACCAAATCGTGAAGTTGAGTTTTCAATAGAACTCGTACCGGGTGCTTTGCCTATTTCAAAGACACCTTATAGAATGGCCCCAATTGAGTTGCAGGAATTGAAGAAGCAACTCCAAGAGAATCTTGATAAGGGATTCATACGCCCTAGTGCGTCACCTTGGGGAGCACCTGTTCTATTTGTTAAGAAGAAAGATGGATCAATGAGACTCTGCATTGATTATCGAGAACTTAACAAGATCACTATCAAGAACAAATATCCTCTCCCACGCATTGATGACTTGTTTGACCAACTACGCGGAGCTCAATACTTTTCCAAGATTGATCTTCGTTCAGGGTATCATCAATTAAGGGTCAAAAGGGAGGATATACCAAAGACGGCTTTCCGTACAAGGTATGGACACTATGAATTTATAGTGATGCCATTTGGTCTTACTAATGCCCCTGCTATCTTCATGGATCTAATGAATAGAGTCTTTAGAGACTATCTTGATCAATTTGTGGTAGTCTTTATAGACGATATTCTTGTCTATTCAAAGAGCAAGGAAGAGCATGAAGATCACTTGAGAATTATATTGAAGACCCTGAGAAAGGAGAAGCTTTATGCCAAATTTACTAAGTGTGAATTTTGGCTTCAAAAAGTTGCATTTTTGGGTCACATAATCTCAAAAGAGGGGATATCTGTGGATCCAGCAAAAACAGAGGTTATCGAAAGATGGTCGAGACCAACAACAGTAACTGAGATCCGAAGTTTTCTTGGTTTGGCTGGATATTATCGACGTTTTGTAAAAGATTTTTCACGATTATCTAATCCAATCACCAAGTTGACTCGGAAAGGAGTTAAGTTTGTCTGGACAGAGGAATGTGAAGAGAATTTCAAGGAGTTGAAAAGAAGGTTATCCAGTGCACCTGTGCTCACACTGCCTTGTAGTGGAGAAAGGTTTGTGATCTACAGTGATGCATCCAAGAAGGGATTGGGGTGTGTTCTTATGCAAAATGATATGGTGATAGCTTATGCCTCACGACAGTTGAAAATCCATGAGCAAAATTACCCAACACATGATTTGGAGTTGGCTGCGGTAATCTTTGCATTAAAGATTTGGAGGCATTACCTTTATGGTGAAAGGTGTGATATTTATACTGATCATAAAAGTTTAAAGTATATTTTCACACAAAAGGAGCTGAATATGCGCCAAAGAAGATGGTTGGAGCTGATTAAGGATTATGACTGCTCAATCCATTACCACCCTGGGAAAGCAAACAAGGTGGCAGATGCATTAAGTCGACAAGACCATGCTAGTCTATCCATGATGAGGATCACAAAAGATCCAATATTTATGGATTTAAAAAGGATGGATCTTGGAATTATAATGGAAGGGGAAAAATCTTATCTTTCTCAAATGAATGTTCAACCATCTATACATGTGAAGATTAAAGAGGCACAGAAAGAAGATGTAGAGTTACAAAAGAAGGTGAGAAATGTTCCTGAATTCAACCTTGATTGTGATGGGATAATAAAGTTCAGGAATCGGGTTTGCGTTCCTCCCATCCCCGAATTAAAGAAAGAGCTGCTGGATGAGGCTCATAGTTCTTCATTCTCTATTCATCCTGGAAGCACGAAGATGTATAGGGACCTGAAAGAGTACTTCTGGTGGGATGGCATGAAAAGAGATGTTGCTGAATATGTCTCTCGATGCTTGGTTTGTCAACAAGTTAAAGCTGAGAGACAGAAGTCTAAGGGGATGTTACAACCATTACCCATACCCGAATGGAAATGGGAAAACATCACTATGGACTTTGTCACAGGACTTCCTAAAACATCCAAAGGCAATAATGCTATCTGGGTCATAGTTGATCGTCTTACAAAGTCTGCACACTTCATTCCTATTAGAGAGGATTTCTCTCTAGATCAGCTTGCCAGGATATATGTAAAGGAAGTAGTAAGATTGCATGGAGTACCACTTTCTATTATAACTGATCGAGATCCGAGATTTACCTCGAAGTTCTGGCGAAGTCTTCAGCATACTCTGGATACAGAGTTGAGTTTCAGCACTGCTTATCATCCCCAGACAGACGGTCAGTCTGAGAGAACAATTCAAACCCTAGAAGATATGTTGAGAGCTTGCTCTATGGATTTCAAAGGAGGTTGGGATCAACACCTACCTTTGGTGGAATTTTCTTATAATAATAGCTTTCACTCCAGTATTCAGATGGCTCCTTATGAAGCTCTCTATGGAAAGAAATGCAGGACTCCAACTTGCTGGGATGAAGTTGGGGAAAGAAAGCTATTAGGACCTGATCTCGTTGATGAAATGGCAGAAAAGGTCAGATCTATTCAACAACACATAAGAGCAGCTCAGAGTCGACAGAAAAGTTATGCCGACAACCGAAGAAAAGACCTAGAGTTTGAAGTGGGAGATAAAGTGTTCTTACGAATATCTCCCTGGAAGAGGGTTATGAGATTTGGAAAGAAGGGGAAGTTGAGCCCTAGATATATCGGTCCTTTTGAAATACTGGATCGTGTTGGGAAGGTAGCTTACCAATTGGCGCTTCCACCGAATCTCTCTCAAGTTCACGATGTGTTCCATGTATCTCTCCTGAGAAAGTACATACCAGATCCTTCACATGTACTCAGCTCAGAAGTTGTACCGCTGGAGCAAGATCTTTCTTATGAAGAACAGCCGATAGAGATTCTGGATCGTAGCGAAAAAGTCCTACGAAACAAGACCACTCGCTTGGTGAAAGTTTTATGGAGGAACCACCAACTTGAAGAAGCTACATGGGAGCTTGAGGATATGATGAAGGAGAAGTATCCTCATCTGTTTGTTACAAAGTGATGAATTTCGAGGGCGAATTTCTTTTTAAGGGGGGTAGAATGTAACACCCGAGACTTTTATGTTATATAAACCATCAAAGGAATCTTTTTCTACACAACACTTGCTTGGCTTGCTTTGCACGCAATCGCGACCTTCCTCGATAGCTTGCGTCGTACGCAATACCGAGTTTTACTAAACAACAATATACTATTAAAACTAGCCGTTATGAATAGTAATAACCACTTTTTGAAATTTTATAAATTTTATTTTTCAAAATGGACTTCATTTTTGGACTCAGAATATCGAAATTAGCCTAGGGTGAAATTTTGGTATTTTTCTGAAAACTTTCAATTTTTGATGAATAGTGAAACCACTAAGTGGTAGGTTAAAAACCGAATTTTACATAAAACTTAATTTTACCGCTTCTGTGAATGGAATTTTGAAAATCCGAGAGACACGGTTAATATCAAGGACTAAAATGTTGTTCAATGAGATGAAAATAATTTTTTGGTGAATAGTAACTTTTTACTATTTTTACCGCGGTTAATAGTAAATAGGGTAACTAAGGGTAAATATGATATCAATATTACCCTAACACATGTCCTAATTCTATTGGACAAGTGTAATTCGACCAAAAACAAACTTAGGAATAAAATATGACCATTTAGGCCCACTTGGATTAGATTAGGACATTTATTATTAATTTATTTAAAGAAGGGTTAAAATAGTTAAAATCAAAGTTTAATAAGTAAATCATTTTTAATATGGGGTTATACATAAGATAAATTCGATTGTAAATATTCATAAGAAAGCTAAAAAGATTTCCTACATGATGGTATTTTATTTGTAATTTTTAGACATCAAATAATTTAAGTTATTTATGACACAACGATGATGCAGTAATTATCTTATTAATAAAATATTGACATAATTGATGTTATAAACACCAAAATAAATGTAATTTGAGATTTTTTATGAATTCCACTAATTTTCTAGGTTACTATGATATATTAATGTTGATTTAATCAACTTGGTTCGAACAATTAATTCTGTTATGACTTTCAAAAAAATCATATATCAAATAGTGTCAAAATTGACACAAAATAGTTTTTAAATCAAATATTATATTATTAATTGTTATTTTATTCCTAAAAATCTAAGGTTCGGCCAAATGACTTAGATAAGAATATATATATTAATAATAAACAATTTGGGGTTCGTTTGGCATGTTATAGTAAGTGTATTAACCATATAGTGAAAGAAAACAAAAAGACACGGTAAAAGTTAAATTATTTAACTTAGAGTTAAATCTAATTGATAAGGTTAAAATAATACCCTAAACTTGTCTAAATCCTATTGGTTGATGGGATTTCGACCCTTCCCCACTTTAGCTTCGAAATAAGACCCTTTGGAACCATTATAAACCGATTTTGACTTTAATATAAAATAATATTTTGAGAAATTCCTAAGGTGCCCCTCTCCTCCCTTATAAAAGGGCACCTCCTCCCCCTCCTCCTCACACCAATTTGAGCACTCAAGCTCGGCCAACCCCTGCCATTTTCTCCTCTCCACTTCCCTAGAATAATCCTAGAGGTCCTGGTCTTCTCCAAAGACCAATCTTAGTTCCTTAAGTGGAGGATTCAAAGAGGCGTTCCAAAGAAGAGGTAATATCCATTACCGATCTTTTCAATTTCTTTCTTCTTCAAACTTCTTCTTCTTTAGTTGTTTCATGATAAAGTAATAACATCAGTATTAATTACATACTGATATGTTATTATAAATATGAAACAACCCTAATTCACCTTCTATCCATCCTACGGAAAAAATGAAATCACCGCGCGTGCGTACGTACGGAATACCGTCTCCACGCCGTGGTGTAATCTATTTTTCCACCATCACCTTACAAGGATGGTTATAATGGTGTAATAAGTAACTATATATGATTATTATGAAGTAATATTGATACTGAAATAATATATATATACTCCAATACAATTCCACGATCATAGGAACGATATCATCACTCGTGCGTACGTACGGAATACCGTCTCCACGATGTGATGCGACTCGTTCTACAAGATCTTCATTTCATAATGATTATATAAATGAATTGAATGAATGAATATGGTATATACTACACTAATACCATTTTGTAAATGAATTATCTATAACCTAAAGATAAGAATAAGAATTTTTTCGACAAAACATACATAAGAACAAAAAGTTATAAAGACCCGAGTAACAAGTAAAAATGAAATATTACTAACAAGAAGCTAATAATATGACCATATATGATATCATATCAACATGTATGATTCTGGAATAAGTCAATAACATTATTTAAACCATTATACAGGAGCTTCGGACACGTACAAAGCAAATCAGACCTAAGGTAAGGGAAAATATCACAATCTCATTTTTATCCGAGATTGTTTTTACTTTGGTAATTACCGGTGTGTATTTTATCATCCACATCCATGTTCCCTCAATATGTAATATTATTTCCATACTTCTACAATAGTTTATATCCAATTTTACCCTTCGGTGAGTTTTTAGTAAAAGATACGAAAGGAATCTTTTGTCGTTTTTTTGTACGAGGTACTTTTTGACTTTTCCGACAAAAGTACGAAGAATGTTTTTTTTAACTTATACGGCATGAATGGATTTTTAAAACATTATTTCCAAGAAGCTTCCTTTACAAGTTTTCAAGTTTATTTTTAATCAACTTCTTTTATTTTAAAGTTGTATGACATGTTATGAAAGGAAAAAATGTTTTTGACGAAGAAAGGATATTTTCCTCAAGAATGGAGTTCAAGTGTTTTATCAAAATTATTTTCCATCTAAGATAATAAAGGGTTCTGTTTTTATCCCTATTATTACATTGACTTGATCATGTTGTGATGGAATTATTTTTATGAATTCCTTTATCTTATATGAATTTATTTATGATGTCATGATGTTTCAAGAATCCCATTTTTGTTACATGTGTTATGTGATGATGTATGTTTTATGATTATGTGGCACACATAAGAAAGGATTCATTATAAGATGGGTGGGACCTATATCTCCCTCCAATGCATTGGGTAAAGATTTATATCTCATGAGATAGACATGGCTGGAACGGAAGGTTATTTCCGTTCAGTGAAACAGGACTGAAACGAGGAGTGAACTCGGTTCAGAAAGGGACTTTGTCCACTAAGATAGTCTTGGCAATGAGTCATTACTAACAAGAAATGATTTTCCATGATTATGTGTGCATGCCACAAAGTTTCAAGTTTTATGTTATGATTATGGGGATCTTATTTTCACTTCTATGATTTATTCCATGTTAGGATATTATGATCTCTTTTGCAGGTTTTGATTTTCATAAAGATATGATATGATTTTTATTTCCTTTATTTGCCCTTGCTGAGCATTTGAGCTCACCCTTTTATGTTTTCTTTTCCACAGGTCAGGAAGATGGATATTAAGTAGAATATGCTAAAAGGGACCCTAGATATGATGAAATAAATGGGAGACACTGTAGAAGATTTATGAACCAGTTGTTTATGTTTCCCAGTTTCTAAAGACACTATACCTATACGGTCCTTTGTGGTTTTATCATATGTTGTAATAAGTGTGCTTCAATTTTGAAGTATTAACAATGTATGTAAAGTATGGGTCGTTATAGTTGGTATCAGAGGAAAGGTATTGTCAACCTTTGGAAACTAGGATGTGAAAGCCTTAGTAAGAACCCTAAGGATAAGTCTAAGCATAGAACACAATCTTAGTGTTTTAGAAATGGCCTTGAATAACCTAGGATAAGACCATAAGCATGAAAATTTTATTCTTGAATTATGTGGTTTCCTATTATAATTAGTGTTGCTCAAACTATTCTTCTTGGTTTTAGTCAATGGCTGGAACCCGAAGGAACCGTGTTAATGCGGAATGCGATGGGCAATGCAATGATTGTCCCCCTGAGCAACCAAACAATATGGGAGATGGAATGCAAAATCTTGTAGCCATGCTCACACAACTTTCTCAAGCTATGAATCATGCAGGATTTCCAAACGAGCAAAGGAGGGAGCAACATTCTGTTGAATCCTTCATGAGGCAGCGTCCACCTTCTTTCAGTGGGTCTACTGATCCATTAGTTGCTGAACAATGGATTAGTACTACTGAAAAGATATTTTCAGTTCTTCAATGTTCTGAACATGATAAAGTCATCCTAGTAGTGTATCGTTTAGAAGGAGATGCTGATCAATGGTGGAATCTTGTTAAGAATACGAGGCAAAGGGATGAAATTGAGTCTATGGAATGGGACGAGTTCAAGAACTTATTTTTCAATAAGTACTTCCCTCGTATTCTCCGAACAAAGATGGAGAAAGAGTTCCTTGAACTGAAGCAAAGGGATGATGAATCTGTTAGTACCTATGAAGACAATTTTACAAGACATGCAAGGTACGCTTCTGGTATTATTATCCAACCTGAGAGTAAGATCGATCGATTCTTTAGTGGCTTAAAACCAAGTCTTCGAAGGGCGTTAGCCATAAGGGACTTCAATAGCTACGAGGAAATCATTCGATGTGCTCTCAAAGTCGAGATGGAGATTGGAGTAACCCATCAGTCACATGGGTTTGATAAGAAGAGGAAGATGGAATTCAAAGAAAAATCTAAAGAGCACACGGAAAAGAAGATGAGCTTTTCCTTATGCTCAAAGTGTGGAAAGAAACATGGAGGGAGTTGTCTTAAAGGGACAAGTAAATGTTTTAAATGTGGAAAAGAAGGTCATCGGGCATTTGAATGCCGTGATAATGGGAAGAAGATGTCTAATGATGCAAACAAAGGAAGGGATACACAGAATGATCCTACTACACTTCAATGTTTCAAGTGCAAGGAGATGGGGCATTATGCCAATCAATGCCCAAATCCAAGGGTTGATGATGATGGTCGACGTCAACAAACTCTTAAGGCTAAAGACAAAGGAAAGTCACATGCAATTTCTATCAGCGATGTGGAGTACGATAACGATGTGGTGAAAGGTACACTTACCATCCACTCTAAAGTAGCAAATGTTTTATTTGATTCTGGATCCACCCACTCTTTTATTTCTGAAGACTTTTCTAAGGGTATCACCGTATTACCTCAACAATTAGATGTTGAGTTAGCTGTGACAACACCTAATGGCACATCAATCGCATCAAAAGTTTATAATTCTTCTCCGATCGAAGTTTGTGGGAAAGTGCTTCCTGCAAATCTTGTGATCCTTCCTATAGTGGAATTTGATGTGATTCTTGGCATGGATTGGCTTTCTTTATACGGAGCTCATATCAATTGCCAAAGAAGGGAAGTCACATTTCATATTCCAGATCAATCTATGATCGTCTATCAATGCAAGGATGAACATAACCTTCCAGTGGAAATTCCTTCCATCTTATGGGTCATGATTCCACTAAATGAAGGTTATTTATCTCAAATGGTTGGAGAGAAACTTACGATTAAGAATATGCCCATTGTACGGGAGTTTGATGATGTCTTTCCGGAGGAATTACCAGGTCTTCCACCAAATCGTGAAGTTGAGTTTTCAATAGAACTCGTACCGGGTGCTTTGCCTATTTCAAAGACACCTTATAGAATGGCCCCAATTGAGTTGCAGGAATTGAAGAAGCAACTCCAAGAGAATCTTGATAAGGGATTCATACGCCCTAGTGCGTCACCTTGGGGAGCACCTGTTCTATTTGTTAAGAAGAAAGATGGATCAATGAGACTCTGCATTGATTATCGAGAACTTAACAAGATCACTATCAAGAACAAATATCCTCTCCCACGCATTGATGACTTGTTTGACCAACTACGCGGAGCTCAATACTTTTCCAAGATTGACCTTCGTTCAGGGTATCATCAATTAAGGGTCAAAAGGGAGGATATACCAAAGACGACTTTCCGTACAAGGTATGGACACTATGAATTTATAGTGATGCCATTTGGTCTTACTAATGCCCCTGCTATCTTCATGGATCTAATGAATAGAGTCTTTAGAGACTATCTTGATCAATTTGTGGTAGTCTTTATAGACGATATTCTTGTCTATTCAAAGAGCAAGGAAGAGCATGAAGATCACTTGAGAATTATATTGAAGACCCTGAGAAAGGAGAAGCTTTATGCCAAATTTACTAAGTGTGAATTTTGGCTTCAAAAAGTTGCATTTTTGGGTCACATAATCTCAAAAGAGGGGATATCTGTGGATCCAGCAAAAACAGACGTTATCGAAAGATGGTCGAGACCAACAACAGTAACTGAGATCCGAAGTTTTCTTGGTTTGGCTGGATATTATCGACGTTTTGTAAAAGATTTTTCACGATTATCTAATCCAATCACCAAGTTGACTCGGAAAGGAGTTAAGTTTGTCTGGACAGAGGAATGTGAAGAGAATTTCAAGGAGTTGAAAAGAAGGTTATCCAGTGCACCTGTGCTCACACTGCCTTGTAGTGGAGAAAGGTTTGTGATCTACAGTGATGCATCCAAGAAGGGATTGGGGTGTGTTCTTATGCAAAATGATATGGTGATAGCTTATGCCTCACGACAGTTGAAAATCCATGAGCAAAATTACCCAACACATGATTTGGAGTTGGCTGCGGTAATCTTTGCATTAAAGATTTGGAGGCATTACCTTTATGGTGAAAGGTGTGATATTTATACTGATCATAAAAGTTTAAAGTATATTTTCACACAAAAGGAGCTGAATATGCGCCAAAGAAGATGGTTGGAGCTGATTAAGGATTATGACTGCTCAATCCATTACCACCCTGGGAAAGCAAACAAGGTGGCAGATGCATTAAGTCGACAAGACCATGCTAGTCTATCCATGATGAGGATCACAAAAGATCCAATATTTATGGATTTAAAAAGGATGGATCTTGGAATTATAATGGAAGGGGAAAAATCTTATCTTTCTCAAATGAATGTTCAACCATCTATACATGTGAAGATTAAAGAGGCACAGAAAGAAGATGTCGAGTTACAAAAGAAGGTGAGAAATGTTCCTGAATTCAACCTTGATTGTGATGGGATAATAAAGTTCAGGAATCGGGTTTGCGTTCCTCCCATCCCCGAATTAAAGAAAGAGCTGCTGGATGAGGCTCATAGTTCTTCATTCTTTATTCATCCTGGAAGCACGAAGATGTATAGGGACCTGAAAGAGTACTTCTGGTGGGATGGCATGAAAAGAGATGTTGCTGAATATGTCTCTCGATGCTTGGTTTGTCAACAAGTTAAAGCTGAGAGACAGAAGTCTAAGGGGATGTTACAACCATTACCCATACCCGAATGGAAATTGGAAAACATCACTATGGACTTTGTCACAGGACTTCCTAAAACATCCAAAGGCAATAATGCTATCTGGGTCATAGTTGATCGTCTTACAAAGTCTGCACACTTCATTCCTATTAGAGAGGATTTCTCTCTAGATCAGCTTGCCAGGATATATGTAAAGGAAGTAGTAAGATTGCATGGAGTACCACTTTCTATTATATCTGATCGAGATCCGAGATTTACCTCGAAGTTCTGGCGAAGTATTCAGCATACTCTGGATACAGAGTTGAGTTTCAGCACTGCTTATCATCCCCAGACAGACGGTCAGTCTGAGAGAACAATTCAAACCCTAGAAGATATGTTGAGAGCTTGCTCTATGGATTTCAAAGGAGGTTGGGATCAACACCTACCTTTGGTGGAATTTTCTTATAATAATAGCTTTCACTCCAGTATTCAGATGGCTCCTTATGAAGCTCTCTATGGAAAGAAATGCAGGACTCCAACTTGCTGGGATGAAGTTGGGGAAAGAAAGCTATTAGGACCTGATCTCGTTGATGAAATGGCAGAAAAGGTCAGATCTATTCAACAACACATAAGAGCAGCTCAGAGTCGACAGAAAAGTTATGCCGACAACCGAAGAAAAGACCTAGAGTTTGAAGTGGGCGATAAAGTGTTCTTACGAATATCTCCCTGGAAGAGGGTTATGAGATTTGGAAAGAAGGGGAAGTTGAGCCCTAGATATATCAGTCCTTTTGAAATACTGGATCGTGTTGGGAAGGTAGCTTACCGATTGGCGCTTCCACCGAATCTCTCTCAAGTTCACGATGTGTTTCATGTATCTCTCCTGAGAAAGTACATACCAGATCCTTCACATGTACTCAGCACAGAAGTTGTACCGCTGGAGCAAGATCTTTCTTATGAAGAACAGCCGATAGAGATTCTGGATCGTAGCGAAAAAGTCCTACGAAACAAGACCACTCACTTGGTGAAAGTTTTATGGAGGAACCACCAACTTGAAGAAGCTACATGGGAGCTTGAGGATATGATGAAGGAGATGTATCCTCATCTGTTTGTTACAAAGTGATGAATTTCGAGGGCGAATTTCTTTTTAAGGGGGGTAGAATGTAACACCCGAGACTTTTATGTTATATAAACCATCAAAGAAATCTTTTTCTACACAACACTTGCTTGGCTTGCTTTGCACGCAATCGCGACCTTCCTCGATAGCTTGCGTCGTACGCAATACCGAGTTTTACTAAACAACAATATACTATTAAAACTAGCCGTTATGAATAGTAATAACCACTTTTTGAAATTTTATAAATTTTATTTTTCAAAATGGACTTCATTTTTGGACTCAGAATATCGAAATTAGCCTAGGGTGAAATTTTGGTATTTTTCTAAAAACTTTCAATTTTTGATGAATAGTGAAACCACTAAGTGGTAGGTTAAAAACCGAATTTTACATAAAACTTAATTTTACCGCTTCTGTGAATGGAATTTCGAAAATCCGAGAGACACGGTTAATATCAAGGACTAAAATGTGGTTCAATGAGATGAAAATAATTTTTTGGTGAATAGTAACTTTTTACTATTTTTACCGCGGTTAATAGTAAATAGGGTAACTAAGGGTAAATATGATATCAATATTACCCTAACACATGTCCTAATTCTATTGGACAAGTGTAATTCGACCAAAAACAAACTTAGGAATAAAATATGACCATTTAGGCCCACTTGGATTAGATTAGGACATTTATTATTAATTTATTTAAAGAAGGGTTAAAATAGTTAAAATCAAAGTTTAATAAGTAAATAATTTTTAATATGGGGTTATACATAAGATATATTCGATTGTAAATATTCATAAGAAAGCTAAAAAGATTTCCTACATGATGGTATTTTATTTGTAATTTTTAGACATCAAATAATTTAATTTATTTATGACACAACGATGATGCAGTAATTATCTTATTAATAAAATATTGACATAATTGATGTTATAAACACCAAAATAAATGTAATTTGAGATTTTTTATGAATTCCACTAATTTTCTAGGTTACTATGATATATTAATGTTGATTTAATCAACTTGGTTCGAACAATTAATTCTGTTATGACTTTCACAAAAATCATATATCAAATAGTGTCAAAATTGACACAAAATAGTTTTTAAATCAAATATTATATTATTAATTGTTATTTTATTCCTAAAAATCTAAGGTTCGGCCAAATGACTTAGATAAGGATATATATATTAATAATAAACAATTTGGGGTTCATTTGGCATGTTATAGTAAGTGTATTAACCATATAGTGAAAGAAAACAAAAAGACACGGTAAAAGTTAAATTATTTAACTTAGAGTTAAATCTAATTGATAAGGTTAAAATAATACCCTAAACTTGTCTAAATCCTATTGGTTGATGGGATTTCGACCCTTCCCCACTTTAGCTTCGAAATAAGACCCTTTGAAACCATTATAAACCGATTTTGACTTTAATATAAAATAATATTTTGAGAAATTCCTAAGGTGCCCCTCTCCTCCCTTATAAAAGGGCACCTCCTCCCCCTTCTCCTCACACCAATTTGAGCACTCAAGCTCGGACAACCCCTGCCATTTTCTCCTCTCCACTTCCCTAGAATAATCCTAGAGGTCCTGGTCTTCTCCAAAGACCAATCTTAGTTCCTTAAGTGGAGGATTCAAAGAGGCGTTCCAAAGAAGAGGTAATATCCATTACCGATCTTTTCAATTTCTTTCTTCTTCAAACTTCTTCTTCTTTAGTTGTTTCATGATAAAGTAATAACATCATTATTACTTACATACTGATATGTTATTATAAATATGAAACAACCCTAATTCACCTTCTATCCATCCTACGGAAAAAATGAAATCACCGCGCGTGCGTACGTACGGAATACCGTCTCCACGCCGTGGTGTAATCTATTTTTCCACCATCACCTTACAAGGATGGTTATAATGGTGTAATAAGTAACTATATATGATTATTATGATGTAATATTGATACTGAAATAATATATATATATACTCCAATACAATTCCACGATCATAGGAACGATATCATCACTCGTGCGTACGTACGGAATACCGTCTCCACGATGTGATGCGACTCGTTCTACATGATCTTCATTTCATAATGATTATATAAATGAATTGAATGAATGAATATGGTATATACTACACTAATACCATTCTGTAAATGAATTATCTATAACCTAAAGATAAGAATAAGAATTTATTCGACAAAACACACATAAGAACAAAAAGTTATAAAGACCCGAGTAACAAGTAAAAATGAAATATTACTAACAAGAAGCTAATAATATGACCATATATGATATCATATCAACATGTATGATTCAGGAATAAGTCAATAACATTATTTAAACCATTATACAGGAGCTTCGGACACGTACAAAGCAAATCAGACCTAAGGTAAGGGAAAATATCACAATCTCATTTTTATCCGAGATTGTTTTTACTTTGGTAATTACCGGTGTGTATTTTATCATCCACATCCATGTTCCCTCAATATGTAATATTATTTCCATCCTTCTACAATAGTTTATATCCAATTTTACCCTTCGGTGAGTTTTTAGTAAAAGATACGAAAGGAATCTTTTGTCGTTTTTTTGTACGAGGTACTTTTTGACTTTTCCGACAAAAGTACGAAGAATGTTTTTTTTAACTTATACGGCATGAATGGATTTTTAAAACATTATTTCCAAGAAGCTTCCTTTACAAGTTTTCAAGTTTATTTTTAATCAACTTCTTTTATTTTAAAGTTGTATGACATGTTATGAATGAAAAAATGTTTTTGACGAAGAAAGGATATTTTCCTCAAGAATGGAGTTCAAGTGTTTTATCAAAATTATTTTCCATCTAAGATAATAAAGGGTTCTGTTTTTATCCCTATTATTACATTGACTTGATCATGTTGTGATGGAATTATTTTTATGAATTCCTTTATCTTATATGAATTTATTTATGATGTCATGATGTTTCAAGAATCCCATTTTTGTTACATGTGTTATGTGATGATGTATGTTTTATGATTATGTGGCACACATAAGAAAGGATTCATTATAAGATGGGTGGGACCTATATCTCCCTCCAATGCATTGGGTAAAGATTTATATCTCATGAGATAGACATGGCTGGAACGGAAGTTTATTTCGGTTCAGTAAAACAGGACTGAAACGAGGAGTGAACTCGGTTCAGAAAGGGACTTTGTCCACTAAGATAGTCTTGGCAATGAGTCATGACTAACAAGAAATGATTTTCCATGATTATGTGTGCATGCCACAAAGTTTCAAGTTTTATGTTATGATTATGGGGATCTTATTTTCACTTCTATGATTTATTCCATGTTAGGATATTATGATCTCTTTTGCAGGTTTTGATTTTCATAAAGATATGATATGATTTTTATTTCCTTTATTTGCCCTTGCTGAGCATTTGAGCTCACCCTTTTATGTTTTCTTTTCCACAGGTCAGGAAGATGGATATTAAGTAGAATATGCTAAAAGGGACCCTAGATATGATGAAATAAATGGGAGACACTGTAGAAGATTTATGAACCAGTTGTTTATGTTTCCCAGTTTCTAAAGACACTATACCTATATGGTCCTTTGTGGTTTTATCATATGTTGTAATAAGTGTGCTTCAATTTTGAAGTATTAACAATGTATGTAAAGTATGGGTCGTTATAGTGGACATATGGCGATTTCAGTTATTTATTGAAAATGATTAACCTAGCATAGATAATATGTGATTAGGTTAATTACACTTAAGTGTGAGACTTTATGAGTAGTTGATGTTATTTGGAGATAAATGTTAAGATTTGTTGTGGAAGACTATGTGATTAAATATTTTTGAGTTTTGGGTTTCAATCACAGTTTGGATTAGTTTTATGAATTTTATGGGAGATTGTGTATTGAATGGTCTTTCATGAACATTGGGTACTATTTGATGAATTTTTGAGATTAATAATAGTTTTTTATAAATGATTATCCTTTTTTGGGGATTATATGACCTTGTACTAACCAATTTGGTTTTAGTTTATGTATAAATACAAGGAAAATATATAGTTCTCCTTTTATGGATTTTTTGATTCTCTAGAAGATGATTCTTGTGATTTTGATATGACCAAGTCTTTTTGAAAGCTCATCATTTGGAGGAAATATTAGTTTTTGTAGAAACTTATTAAAGGACGAAACTCTACATGAAGGTAAGTATATTTACTTATGTTTTTATTCTATGTTGTAAATTAATTCCTCAAAATTATGAAAAAGAACATAAAACAAAAACATTGTTGGTTTACATTTCCTACTGGGTAATCAAAGACCGTTTACACACATCATCAGATTGTGATTTTATTGTGGTTAACTTTATCCTAATCATGTTTTCTATCACTCTCCATCAGAACATGATCCTTTGTTTTCTCTTCCATATCCATGTTTCCCTACATGGAATCCTAGTATTGGATAACCTGGGTGACCTTTGTACTTCATTTTCTTTCTTTCAAAGTAATTGTTTTATTGCCTCTTTTTCAGATGTGGGATTTTCAACGATATTTACAAGCCCAATTTATCATTTTTATATTGTGATGACACAATTTCTTAAGGGGGAAGAATGTAACGACGCAAGATTTGGAATAAATATTCTTTCCTAAAATGGTGTGTTATTTTATTTTAAACTCAACAAAACTATTTAATTTAATAAATTGAGTATAATTAAAACGAGACCATTGGGGATCGACTGTTATATGACCATTTGTCAATAAGACCATTGGAAATATATGTTACAATTATAGTCTATAAATACAAGTGATCTTGATTAATTAAGATAGATAGAAGATTCGATGGCCCCATCCTGTAGTCTCAGGCTGATCGAATCCCATCTGACCGAACATGGGAAGGAGGTAGCACCTTTGGTCTTTTCTCTGGACCAAACCCAAGCCGAACATCATCATGTGATGCTGGAACGGAATCGCCTTCGTGAGAAGTTCAAGATGATAGGAATCATTACTGGGGTAATGTTGGCCGAGCCTCCCCAAGATTCAATCACCCTAGAACACCTTACTCTTAGGACCTCTCCTGGAGTTATAAGGGGTTATGTAATGAGACCATAACTGCCTTGTGTAATCATTTAATTTAAATAAAAATTCTGTCTTCTTCTTATGGTGAAGTTCATGAATTTTCAAATGTCCGGATAAATATAGTATGCATATTATTGATGAATTTTAGAAGGTTATTTTTAAAAAATATTTATGTATACCTAAAATAAATAACAATTTCTAATTATTTTCAAAAATGGTCTTCTATAGTTATGTTCAGAATGAAATTTAGAGTCTAATAAGATCAACTTAATTTTTGATTAATAGTAAATTATGAATAGTTATTTTACGCTTATGATTAGTAATCTGACAAAATGGATTAGTAATCTCACTTAAAGTAAGTATTTATATAATTTAGGTACCTTGATTAAGTAATGTGATTCAATAAAATAAGTAAATAACTATTTCAGAAATTATTAGTCAAGTATTAGTTTTTTCAAGTGAATAGTTTTTTTTAATTAAAAACTAAATTATATTTATTTATAAAATTATTTTATTAAAATAGAGTTCATTTTTGAATTCAGAGCATCAATATTTTGTTATGGTGATTTTTGGGGTTTTTCTGAAACAAAAGAATTTTCAGTGAATAGTGATTTTATATTAAATTTAAATTAAAAAATTTAGAAAAGTATTTTAATAAAATCGAGTTCATTTTGAAAATCAGAGCATTAATATTTTGTTAAGGTGAAATTTTGGGATTTTTCTGAAAAATTTGAATTTTCAGTGAATAGTGAATTTTCAGTTTAGTGTTTCAGGTGTTTAATGACGTCATTAAGAATGTAATAATTATGTGATAATTCTAGTAGACATATTAATAGTAAGATAAGGTATGAGGTGTCCAATGTGGCCAATATCATGGGAAAATACCATGATAAAGCCCATGGTTTTGCCAATACCATCAATGAGGCATCCCTTGGCCATTAATGCCTTGTCCCCTCACTTCCCCTGTAAATACGAAGCCATTCTTTCATCCTTTCCATTCCAAAATCCTCCTCAATTATGTACTAGTATCCTTACCTCCCAAGGAGTCCTCCAAAGGTACCTTAAATCCTCCTACGGTCCCAAACATCATGATTTCGATGTTACTCTTCATGGTTAGGGATCCTACCTCTCTCTTTCTTTTCATGTATTCTCCTTTATGTCATTTATTTTAAGGTTCACTTTCTTATGTTTGAGATGATCGTTTATATTCCTCCTACTTTAATTTTCATGACCAAATGATTATGGACCCTCTCTTTCTCTCATCAATTCATTTTAAGAATGTTTAAGTGGCGTTGTTAGGCTTCCGAATTTTGGTAAGAAATACTTTCACGCTTTTCTTTTATTCAAGTCTATATTCATGTCATTTCATTCATGTTCATTTTCATATGTTGGGTTATGATCTTCTATATCTATCATACATTCATTTTTATGTTCATATTATGAGAGACATTATTTGATCTCATCAATTCATTTTTTGATGTTTTACGTGAAGCCGTTAGGCTGCCGAATTTTCAAAAGAGAAATCTTATTTTTTTCTTCCTTCCATGTTTTGTCATTTAATATGGTATATCATTAAAATTTCATTAACATGATCTTATATCCTTTATATTAATTTCCTATAATTTTTTATGGATAATTTATGAGTGGGTGACCCAAGCCCCCTCTCTTTTCAATATTTACTAAAACCCTGTAACATAGTTGTTATGCTGTAGAATTTTCGCCTCAAAATGTCTCTCTCTTTTTCTCAAATTCGTTTATTTTATTAAGTGAATTCTCAAAACTCTTTATTCTACAGGGGTATTCACATATATATCAAAATGTTCTATTTTAAATTCTGGTATTTACATACATGAGACCTGATTTCATTTTTCGTGGGTTTTAGGTGGCATAAAAATAATATCTTTAAGGCAGTTTTTAAAACATTATGATTAAGAAATGAAACCCATTTCTCTTATGATATATGGGTTATTTATGAAATGATTGATGATGATATATGTGGATCAAATTATAATAAATAAAAATTAAGGGTGCACTCTGATACCGCTCTAATGCATTGTGTAATGATGTGATCAATAGGGATTACAATTTTAATGATACCTTGGCGAACAAACTTGGTAATTTTTTTTAAAATGACACTTTGGGGATGGACCATGGTGATATGTTCATGATTGTATAAGTTAAATGTTGTAGCCACATCTTCATGTTATGAAACATGTTATTTTTTTATGATATGCACCATGATATCTTTCTCATGCTTTAAAGTTATTTTTCATGACTTTATTGATGTATCTCAAGTTCACATGTAAAATGTTTCTCTTGTTTCACTTACTGAGCCTTCTGCTCATCCTTTCCTTTGATGTATTCTCCCAGGTTATGCAATGCAGTAATGAACTTAGGATGAACAAAGAAGAATCCTTTCATGTGTTTAAGAAGAATGTTTTATGTCATCATGTATTATGTTCCTGGTTTTCCAGACACTAAACCTTAAAGATCCTTGGTTTTTTTGTAAAATTTAATGAAAATTTATGTTATAAAAAGGCCGGATGATATACCGAATCTCACAAGTTGGATCCAACTTCAAGATAACCCTTCCCTTTGCTCGAGCAGGGAGGAAGAAATCCCAGAAACACTAGAAGGAAAAAGTAGGGTAAGAGCTTAAGCCCAGTATGATACAATCAATGATTCCATAATAGATTCCAATTAAAAAATAACCAATGAAAATATTTAAATATTTAGAAAACATATGTTCAGAAATTTATGGAACATTTAAACAAATCATGTTATATGGTTTAAATGATGAAAAAATACATTTAAATAATAAGTTTTATTCGACATCCGATTGAATATTGTTAAATATGTATTAAGTAAAAAAATTATATAAAAGAGATTATAAAAATTCAAAACGCATCAAATGAAGTTAAAAATACATTGTTTAACTTTTATATCTCAAATATAATTAAATAATCGATCAACAAGGTCATATCCCGAAAGGTACGCTTGTCTTAACCAGCAATATGATTTATCACTCTCTAAGTGATCTTAGAAAGATGTGTATATAGTCGTCCCTATGACACCTACGAAAGGAGACTCATCAGCCACTCATCGGGGATATGACTTTCTATATGTATGTTTTAGAACGTTGTGATATCAAAGAGTGTATCCAAATAACTCAGTAACTACCTAATTATTGTGTATTCCCTTACATGATCAGTGAAAAAATGATTTTTTTAAGACGACTTATAATATAATTAGACACCATAATTCTATTTAAATTTCAATTTTAAATTTAAATCCTAAGAAAAGTTAATAAAAAATATGCCACTTTAACAAGATAAAACCAATGAGTTTCTATTAAAACATTTAAAGCCATTTTCATTGGTTTTAAATCCATTCAAAACCAATTTGATCATTATAAAATTTCATTCCATAATAAAATACTATAGTATAATTGAAATCATTTCCCTCAGATCGACAATTTATATTAAAAATTTCAAAAAAATTCCAATTTATATAAATACACCCAATTCAATAGAAAGGGGTTTTTTACAAATTTCCATTCCAAAACCATTTCAAATATCCTAAATCCCTGGAATCGGGTTTTTATCAATTTAATTGAAATGAACTTTAAGTAATTTAATTTAAATAAAAAAATGAAATAAATAAAGCAATTCAAGGATAATAGTTTTTCCTAATCGGGATGGAACCACCTACCTCATGGTCGCCGATGTCAATGGTAATGATAAACCACCACATGTGGTTCAATAATCCTCTGCACGACCATACTATCGTAACTATCGACAAACCAATGGTTGATGTTTTTTAAGGGTTCCCAAAACCAAAAATATCTATTTTATTTCAAAAGGATATAAAAATATAAAATGTGAACACCTATTCTATCTCTTGGATAATTTTTAAATTATTACCTAAATATTTACATGTGATGATAATTTATCTCACCAAGACCAATTTATAATTAAATATATATTATCATATGCGATAATATTTCTCTTTCATGGAAAATATTATGATTACCATTAGGTCCTCTCATGCGCTCTCGATTATTCAACATAATAATTATATATGATAAACTCACAATTACCTATTTAATAATAATAATAATTCAACATTGGTAATCTCAGAATTATCATTTGATTATAATATTAATTATTCTTTTGTAATATATATTTCAAAATTATCATCGATATTTCAATGCAATTGATTTTGATAAAACACATTATTATCCCAAGATAATTTCGATAAACTATGTCACGTGTTAATTACCTAAAAATTATCTTTTAATAATTTTTATAATTACATTCTAATAACATATTTCACTATGTATCCAGATATTATTATTTTATTATTATTTTCCCAAACAACAAAATTTTAATTTTGAATTTACCCTTGGATAATTTATTATCCTAGAACCCTTAAAATGTTAACAATTTGGTTGAGGAATATGTAGACTCATTCGAAAAAATATTACTTTCATTCTTATCATCTAGACGAATTCAATGGTAATGAGGACCCACGATTCCAATCATTAGGGTTGATGTTAATTAATTTATAAGATTAAAAGAATTAATATTAATATAATAATAATACTAATACTATTTAGTAATAAATAAATAAAATTACCTACTTCAACATTATATTATTCCAAGGAATGGAAAAATATAAACATCACAGGAATGAATGCTCATGTGAAATAATGTTGGTCTGATAACACTTCAATAATCAAATGGATGGAAATGTGGAATTATTCCTACTCAAAAGGATCGACCAACACTAATGATTATGGGGTTACAGAAATTTATCAACCGAAATCAAATTCAGCACACCTCATCCATTTTAAAACATTCTATTTAATCCATGATTGAATGGAAAATTAATGATAGAGTCATTAATTTCCCTCTCAATAATGCAATTCAATTGAAATAGATTGAAACAGTTAAGAAACAAAAGCTTTTGAAAATTGAATGAGGCCTCAAAGGAGGTAGACCATGCGTATAAGAAGAAGGGAAGGAAAAAACGAATTTTAAAATTAAATTTTTTATTTAAATAGTAATTTAAATTATTTATTTAATATAAAAATTAAATATTTTAAAATATATCCTCTTCAAAGAAAATATACATTTTTTATATAAAACACCTCATTTCAGACACAACTATTGTGTCAGATTTCTCAAATGATAAACCATTTGACGAATATTAATGATTTATTAATTAAGAATCAGAATAATTAGTTAATTAAAATAAAATGGTTATTTTTTTTGAGCGAGGTGTCCAAGCTTCTGATGATAACAAATTTTGTATCTCATATATGGTAAAACCCTCATTCCACACCCATCAGTGGTCTATAGTTTCACATAAAAAACAATTTTTGTGTGAAATTTAATTATTTTTAATAAATAATATATTAAATCTTATTTAATACATTTATCTCAAGAGCGAGGCTTCCAAATGTCTGGTTCCATAGAATGTTATAACCCTCCTTGGGTATACACCATGTTTCAGACATAACCGTTGTCTCTAATTTTTCATAAAACACACCATTTGGAGTTATTCAATTATTTAGAAAAAAAAATTGTGAGTTTAATATAATATAGTTAATATATTTATTCAGTCTCCGTTGAGTAATTATGTCCTAAGAACATCACAATAACGTTGTGTCAAACTCTAAAAATATTTAATTGAACAATCCAAGATGTTATCTGGTATTTAAGGCCCTTAACACAATAATCTAAAAATCATTGATAAATTATTTTTTACACTAGAGATATTAAAAATTTTACACAAGATAATTTAAGAATACTAGAAACAGTATCTAGAGGTTACAACATCACCGCCATAGGAATTTTTTGTCCCTATAAAGCCTACGAAGAAGCCTCCATGTCAATAATATGAGGCCAAAACACTAGCATTAGTTCCTCCCTCTCCCATGTCTCACGAGAAATCAGAACCATGATGCCATGGCACATGGAATAGACATATCTTCATCCCATGAAACACCTTCATCTTAGATTTAACAACCCATACAGGCCGTTCAGTCATATATAAATCACGTTTGTTCTCAAAATCACTCTATCTCAATATTTTAGATGTATAAGAGATACTTTCTATGCTACAATACATGGAACACATTATGTATCGACGTCAGCTACGATGGTAGTGATTAATGATAAGAATCATTCCCCACAAGATCAAGAATCACAAGATGTCCCAAAAAATGAGAAGTAAAAATCCATTTACTCCCATCCCATTAATGACCCAACGAGTTGAAACTTTCAAGAACAGCTTGTCACCAACATAGAACTCCAAATGTCAAAGACGACGATAAACATTAGACATATATCAGATCTAGGATCATAATAGTCAATGATGAGCCAAATTAATCTTATCTATCATATCATCAACCAATCTATGTACAACCGACAATCTTGCACCAATCTCCAACCAACAAAATAGACATTTGAAAATATGACCATAAAAGACCTCAATAGTATCAATTCAAATTCTGGTTTTGTAAATATTTTTATAATTAAACTCAACTAACCATAAATGATCATCAAAATCCCCTTAAATGTCAAAAACCTAATAGTGATGTATATCCTCAATAATATCACCCAACCAGGACTTTATCTATTTTAGTTAAGTTGGTACCAAGCTGTAAAAGGGAATTCAATCTGGTAATGTACTAACATTAAGTCAATGGAAACTCAACCTCTCTTACCAATGGTAAAATAGAAAATTTATAAGTAAAAATGATGGGAAACATGAAAAAAAATTGATGGAGTTAACCCACAATTCAATCTAGATCTCAATCAAAAGAAAAAACAAATATCATTTTCACCAACATTGGATATGAAGGTTCAACTCATCTCGACCATGGGTCTCATTCTCATTGAAATACATGGAGGTCACCGAGTATATTGTGGTAGATCCATTGATGATAACAATAAATCTAGGATATATTGTAAATGATCCAATCCATCCAGAATATGACCTCAATAGACTCCATGTTGAGAACCCAAAAACTCCATGAAAGTTGAACATCTGATAGAGGGAAGACAGAAGTAGGACTACAGAGACCCTTCTTTCTCTTCGCACTAAGGGGTGAAGTAATATCTGTTAAACAATATAAATACTCCATATAAAAAATAATAATATAAATAATAATGGTTTAAATAAATGAGTGAGATTCACTAGTATCATATAAAGCAGTCACTAAAGATGAAGATATTGTAGCAATACTTCTCATGGTTGCTGGACATGTATCAACTTCCACTGGAGACTCTACCCCGGTGTGGTGAAGATTCATTTTCTGATGCCTATGGATGGATAAATTTTGTACATGAAGCATTTTATTTCCCTAGTGTTTTTTGAGGTGATGACGATCTCATGACACTGCATAGAGTGTTAAAGTTGTGGAATAACATCTATAAGATCCCAAAATCTCTGAATGAGCCATACTTCTATCATCATTATCAAGATTTAAAAACACAACAGCTTTCGTAAACACCATTGACTAAGGATAGAAGTGGTTGGTGAAAACAACCTTGAATTCATTCCACTCAAATCCTTCATGTTTTCTATACCGTCAATATCGTACCCCACCATATCATGTTCAGTCCCACCAACCTGAGGGTGACTCACATCACCTAGATCTCAACCGGTGTATTCAAGAACTCAAACAAATGTTGTTTCATGCACAACCATTCCTTGGAAGTTTTAGGATCAATGGAGCCTAAACAAGGAACGAGGGGTACCTATCCCAAAGCATAGACAGTACACATGATCACCTCAATAGGATTCAGATCCACAAAAGGATACGCTCACTGTTGTTTTGCTGTATTCTCCTCCTAGATCATATTCCCATGGATTTTCAGAGGTACGGTGTTACCCAAAATCATCAGACAAACAAGAAGAAATCAGATTAACAATCACACTAACTATCAAGAGAAATTATTCTCCCCCGATGGAACAAACTAGAATTGGATTTCACAGTATCCAAAAAACAATAAGGAAATAATAGGAACTTATCCATAATATTTATTTCCCTAACCACCCCTTGTGACGGAAGGTTCTTTTCGGTGAGAGATGGCCAGAAACCTAATCACATCTACCTCATATGCCCTGATAAGATTTCACAATTTCATACTGACTTCAATACAAATTTTCAACCCCCATTTGATACCATTTTTTCATGAGCCAACCTGGGTACCTGATTATCCTGACATGCAAGCCGACACTGAAACGACCTAAAGGGAAATTCTTGATTACCATAGGCTAGTGACAAGAACCTTGCATTATTCAACATACTAGTGGGAATAATTTTTCTATAGGAATGCCGAAGAAAAAGAAAAAAAATAGTCATATCCATAGAAAAACACCACTATGGTAAAATACACTAGAATACAACAAGTCATAAAATCAAACGTACTAAAACACTATTTACGAAACAAGAAACACCCCCACAGTTCCTTTGGAAACAACTAACAGAGTCTGAATATTAATAGTTATATCAACCTCCAAGATATTTGTTTCCTTTGCTAAATACTAGAAGAAGAAAGTCTACAAACACCCGATGAAAAATATTGGGTGTGTGGCTATTCCTTGTATGGTACCCACAATTATTCCATAACAGATTCCAAATATAGATTAACCAAAGATAATATTTCAAATTTTGGTAAAAAACATGTTCCATAATTTAATGGACATTTAAACAAATCATCCTATAATTTTGAAAAGGATAGAAAAATACTTTTAAGGTACAAGCCTTATTTCAAAAGCGATGGTGTATTTCGAAACAAAAGATTTATTAATAAATACATATAAAATAGTTTATATAAATTCATCATGAATTTAATGTAGTTCAAACAAAAAATTCTATATATTTATATCTAAAATATAAAAAAATATTTTATCAACATGGTCATTTTCCAAAAGGTACGATAGTATTTACGAGCTATAGGATTCATCGCTTTTTAATTTTACTCAGAAATATGTGTGTACACATGATCTTATCACATTGGGCAATGGAAACTCATCACCGACACATCGGGGATATGACCTGCCACATGTATGTCTTAGAATTTTATAATTTCTTTTAGTATATCCATATAACTCACTAATTATTAATTCTGTCATTCTCTCTTATGTAATCAATGATGGGAAATATATTTTATTAATACATAAAATAAATTTAAATCCCATACATCCCTTTAAATTCAAATTTTCCATTTTAAACAAAAACTCGTTTTAAAAAAAAGGCTTCTTTACAAAGATAAAATCACTGGTCATATGTCATAGCATTTTAAAATCATTTTCACCTTTTTGAAACCAATTAAAAATAAATTCCATCATTACACAATTTATGTCCACAATTAAATTCAAAATTTTCATTGAAATCATTCCATCAAATCCAAAAATTGAATTAAACAATTTAAATCAACCAATTTCCATAAAATCTCAAAATTCAATAGAATTGGGAGTTTCTAAAAATTATATTCCACTAAAATTTTCAATATCTCGATTCACTGGCATCCTGTTTTTATCAATTTTATTGAAATAAAATTTTAAAAATTGAATTTAAATCAATAGTTGAAATAAATGAATCTATTCAAGGATAATAAATTTGTATAGTCAGGATGGAACCAGCTACATCAAGGTCGTCGATGTCAGCGGAAATGATAAACCACCACGTGTTGTTCTCTAAAACTACACACAGACCTAATATAGGAAATTTCTACACATAATGGTTGATTTTCATCAATGGTTCTTGTAACAAAAAATATCTATATTATTTTGAATGGAAAAAAATATCAAATGTGAAATCATCTTTTCTCTCCATGATAATTTCTAGATTATCATTTAAATTATCAAATATGTTGATAATTAATCTCACAATGATATGTTTCATATAACATATATAATATCAAATGAGATAATATTTATCTTTCATAGAAAATTTTCAATTTATCATTACATCCCTACATTCTCTCATGATTTCCCACCATAATTATCATCTTTCACAAAATCACAATTATCTATTTGATAATATTAGTAATTAACCTTTTGATAATCTTGAATTTATCATTCAATTAATATATTAAGTAACATTTGATAATATATATATCTAAATGTTATCATTTATATTTCCATGAAATTTATCATTGATAAAACATGTAATTATCCAATGATAATTTCAATAAACTATGTCATATGATAATTACATTATAATTATCCTCTAATATTTTTTATAATAATATTCTAATAAATTATTTTACAATATATCCATATATAATTATTTTATTATAATTTTCCAAAAATTATCCATTTGTAATTTATAATTTATTGTTTTATTAATTTTTATCAAATATTCATTAAAATGTATAAAATCGTATTGAGGAATACATATCAGCCTTTGAAACAAAAAAAATATTATTATGATTCTTCTTGTTGAGATGAATTCAACTATACTTATGGAATAAAATTTCTATCAATAATGAAGATGTTATTTAATTTAAAATATTAAACGAATGATAAATAGAAGAGTAATAATAGTACTTTAAAGTAATAAATAAATAAAATCACCTCCTTCAACCTTGTAGAGTTCCATGGAATGAAAAAATAGAAACCTCACTTGAAGGAAGGGTCTCACGAAATAGTTCTGTTATGGCAAACTCTTCAAAAAGCACTTAGAAGGGAAAATGGAATCACTCATACTCAAAATGATTACCAACTCTAAATATTATGTGGATTAAAAAATTTAAGAACCCTAATAAAATGAAGCACACCAATCCCCATTTTAATACACTCTATTTAATCTGTAATTCAATCGAAAAATAATAACGAAGTTAATAATTTCACCTCACTAATGTATGGAAACTGAAACTGATAGAAACTATTAAGAAAATGAATGTTTTGAATATTGAATGAGGCTACAATGGAGGATGACCACAAATAGAAGATTAAGGGATGAGAAATAATTAATAATTAAAATTAAGATTTAAAAATTATACTAAATTAATTATATTATATAAAAATTAATTAACAGTAAATTTCTTTTGTGTATATTAATTATACCATGTACAAGTAAAAAACCCTATTCTGGACACAATGGTTATCCTGGTTTTCTAAAATGATGATCTCTTTGACTTATATTACTGATTTATTAATAAAACATTGGAATAATTAATAAATTAAAATAACAAGGGATATTTTTAAGAGAGAGGCATCGAAACGTTCAACGCTAACTAAGGTTATACATTGTCTATGGTAATATACTAATTCTTGATCCATAAGTGGTCTCATGTTTCCTATAAATCACACCGTTTGAGAGATATTTAATTAAATTTAATAAATAATATATTAAAAATTATTTAATAACTTTATATCACGAGCATGGCATCCAAATGTCTAGTGTCGCCGAATGTTATAAACCACCCTAGGTAAAAACCATATTCCAGAAATAAAAGTTTTATCAAATTTATTTTAAGATGCACTATATATGAGTTATGGAATTATTTTGAACAAAAAGTGTGTATTTAATATAATATAATTAATAATTTTTTTATTTATAATCGTTGTCTTGTGGGGTTTGTAACAACATAATAACATCATGTCAAACTCCATACATAATTAATTGAACATCCCAAATGATAACGAGCATTTAAGTCCAATAACACATTTATTGAAAATTCAGTATTAAATTATTTTTTTCCAATTATGATATTAATAATTTAACACAACAGAGTTTAAGAATACCTGAAATAGTAATGGGATGTTACATGTAATGTAATTTGGTTTCCACCAAAGTCCTACATCTGATGGATTTAGGTCAAAAATAATGATCTTAAGATGGGAGGATTGATTTTTGGATGGCTTTGGGAAATTATTGTCCATATAAAACTGTTTTTATGCTATGAAAACATGATTATGGTTGGTTTACCTTTAAAATTGAGGAGAAGAGACATATTTCTCAAGTAATCAAATTAATGAAATAATGGTAGTTCACTATTATATCATGTGTCCCCAAATTGATAAATAAAATAAGTTAAGGATTATTGGATCATTAAAAACCTCCCAAAAACAAATGAAATGCATTTTATATCTACTTATATGTTATTCTTTAATTTTACTCGATTTTCCCACTTTAGGATATACCATGATAACTAGTATCATTTTTGTTTATGAATTTAATATATCATATAAAACAATAATAAAAATGACATATAATTGATTAATTTTATATACTCACTGTTAATATGAAATCCAATTAATTAATTATAAAAACATGTTCTGTGGTAATATAATTTTAACAAAATCACCTGTGACGGGAAAGCCCCAATTTTATCTTTTATTAGGGTAAATAATTATTAATATATAATCTAATAATTATGGCAAGAATATTAATTTAAGTAAATTGATAATTTAAATATTATTTTGACAAATATGAATTCTATTTTAAAAAATAAAATATATAGTTTGAAAATTTTAGCTTACAACAAATCTGTAATATGTTATAATATAGGGAGTTTTCAAGAACAATATTTTATTGACAAAACTATGAATTTATAACAACTCTATGAAAAATAATGATCATCTTATGAAATTGAATTAATATTTACATAAATGTATTATATATATTTAATTTAAGTCATTCCCCATTTTGGAATATTTTAATTAATGAAAATTGATAATCATTATTTTATTTTAAAACAGTTTACAGAAAAATCCTATTTATAGGAAAAAAATATTATTCTATTATAATGTATATAGTATATTCATAAGTATTTAAGGGTATTAATTGTATTCAAAATATAATTATCCTACTTGAAATATAATTTAAATAAAAATGGGAAATTAAAATTTCACAAATTATATAATATAAGTGACTATTTTATCTTCAAAATATCTGAATTTTCACAACTCTTTATGAAAATAAATATTCTCTAAGAAACACTAAAATTCATCATATTATAATTTTCATATTCCTATTTAAAAATATTATTTTTATTTTTTATTATATTTTTTCTAAAATAACCTACAAATATGTATGACATTTCATTATAGAAGTAAACAAATAATTTTTTTAGGAAAATGTATTTTTTAAATATTAAATAATATTACACATTTTTTTACTGAGAAACATTTTAAATAATTTTAATTCTAGGGGAATGTTATATTTTAATTTATATTTCATAAATTAAATAATATTGTTCATTCACACAAATTTAATAGCAAGGTTATAATGGTTAAGTGTTTCAAATATTGTTAATGATCAATATTTAATGACTTGAATGAATGTGAGAATAAAAATATTGGGGTCTCAAATACATAATTTGTTGAATATGTTATATTTAATCAAAGATAAATATGTCTTAATTTCTTGAGGTGATACATTCTCTTCCAAAATTTTTTATGTCTGTCGAACATAATATCAAATACAGTCTTTATATCTAAATTCAGGTGTTGGAACATCCAGCCCAACATTAGTAATGTTTATCCGCTATATTTTAATTTTTTTCTGCAATCAAATATTGTTTATTTTGAAATTACATCGATATAAATCCACATCATAAATTGGTTAAAACATTTTCATTATAAGAGTGAAATAAATTATGAATTTTAACTATAAGACCTCATAACTATGCTACCATGTAAGAGAATATATGTGGGAGGTGATGATATAGGCATGGAAAAATATTATAATGACCATATAGTGATGGATGAGGATATAGATACTTGATAAAATTAATGATAATGATAAATAGAATGTAAATAATATCAAAAACATCAATTTTTTGTGAGTTAAAAGACCATTTCACTCATCTTAATGATCACAATTTTTTTTTCATTTTTATTAAAATGATATTTTTATTATAGTTTAATAATTATGTTACTATTTAGACTAAAAATATTGTGAAATATACTTACATGACAAGCATATTTTCCTCAATTATTCATTTACCACCACATAATCAACATTTTTCCTACGATGAGTATCTAAGAATTTTTTATGAATGAATCACTAGAATCAGCTTCTAACATGTCACATAATCCACAAAAACATAACTAGATATTACTTATATGATTAGATATTATATAAAACCAAAATTTTTTTCATAAGGTAATATGATTCTAAAAATTTATAGTAATAATTTTATAAAACAACATTAATCACATAATTGAAAAATTAAATTTTTATCACATGGTTTCTATATGATAAAGCATATTTTATGGAAATAATCCCTAAAATTATTATTAAAAATAATTAATTACAAAAAATTGTTTTATTCTTGCATTGTTATCACATAGGATAGTGTTGATCATTACACCATTTTCGACCTTCGGTTGTGGGTTCGAGCCTTATGGCCTTTGTGGTTTTAATGGGTTTTCACTACGCCATCGAGATACACTTTTTCAAAAAAAAATATATAAATAGTTAACATAAATATGATTAAAATAATTAAAATAAAGATATTCATTGGAGATAATATAATCCCTGAAGGTTATCACTATATTAAAATTAAGCTACATTAAAATAATGAATACTTAAATTTAAAATAATTCTTTATTTATAAATAAATCAAAAAACATCTCCAGTTATTTCATTAATCCCTTGATGAAATAATAACATAAAACCTAAAAATTAATGTCTAAAACGTTCATTGAATGATTATCCTTCAAAAAATACTAACCTTTCTAAAGCTTCAACCCCTTCGCCATATGGTCCAACATGTAGTGTAATAGTATGAAATGAATTTTCAATATATTTTGTATCTGATCAGATAAATTTCCATAGTTAGTAATAATCATAAGACACAAATTAGTATAATAACCAATCTCACTACAACTAAAACTTCTCCCCATTGAATTTATATCTTTAATCTCATTGAATTATTCACCATAACTCTTCTAATTAAAGACATGAACCCTATGAAAAATCATATCACATTGTTAACACATCATAGATATGACCATACATTCACCAATATTTATATTAGAACTCAAGTTACATGATTTGGGATTACCTTTATATATCATAGTTGGTTTTTTTTTCATTTCCCTGGAACAAGATAATTTCATACTCTTGTCACCTCATGGAACATATATTTTGGTAAAATATATCTCAATATTAATATAAAAATCAACTAGTTAATAATATATTTTAAATTATCTTGTGTACAAAGATATTCATATTCATCATTTCAATCCAATGTAAATAAAATTAATTTTATTGTCATTGTCCTGAATAATATTGGGCACATGCTCGACATTAAGGATTTTTTTTTCATTTTAAGCAATATAATCTTCATGTTGTTATCTGAATTACATTATTTTCCTTTCCAAAATATACTAAACAACCATAGTGAAATATAACTCATAGATATTTTTTATATATTTTTCCAATCTCATGGCATCATGATCATCCTCATATATAGTAAACATTTCCAAATACCACTATATACTAGCTTCACCTTTAAAATAATAAATGGAATGAGATATTATTTGATATTTTAAATATCACATTAAATATTGTCACTCTCTAATTGAACCAAAAGTTTAATACCAATACTTAAAATGATAGATTAAATTAAGTGGGATGTTTCCCTACAAAATTATCCTATATAGACAAATTCCATCATTGTTTATCGAGTACCATTCTTTTATGGATACCTACAGTACTAATAAAATATTTATACTATTATCTATTTATAAAATATTTTTCTATTACAAATTCAACCTTATCAAGATTATGATTTGAAAATATATTTTTTCTATTTGTGTATTCCGACTACAACGTCCTTATTTTTTATGTGGATACCATTTTGAACATACATAGATTTGACGAAGCAACCTATTTACCTTAAAATCCTATATTGTTTAATCAATTTAATAAACTTAATATTTTAAAAGACTGTCATTATCGTTATCCTAAACTATAATGGTATCTAAACAATCCAATAAATCCATCAATATGTACATAGCCATAAAAATTACATAATCCTTAGTATTATGTAAATATTTATTTCTCTTTCATTTTTGGTTATTTTTAGGTTTCGGGTTTTATATAATTAGTTCATAACCCATATATTTGAAAACCGTATAATATAAATTGGAGACTTCTAATTAGTATAAATTTTAACCATAATATAAATATTTTCAATAATGCTTGATTTATTTTCATAGAAAATATTCATAACATTTAACATGACACTGTCCATTCCCTTAACTATCCATAAACCGTACTTTTTTTTATTTAATTATGAATGAGCATAAAAATATCACTAAGCGAAATGAAAATAAATAAATACATTAGTATAGTTAAACATAAAAAAATAATAAAATTTTTACCATTATATTCAATGGTATTTAAGCATCTAAAATAATACATTTTCACATGAAAAACACAAAAACAGTTTTTTAATTTTGTTTAAACACATTTAATATATATGTCTCTGATCATAAACACTTAATAATCTAGATATTTTAAAATAATAAATCAAAATAATTTCCAAAATGAAATTTAGTATTATTGTTTTATAGAATTATGAAAACATGTACAAAGTAAACTCTTTAATTAACAAGCTTAATGTAAAAAAAAATTTCTACATTTTTCATCAATGTAAATCATATTAAAATAAAACAAGATATCCATTTATATAACTTCATTATGATTTTTATCATGACCTCAAACATTTACCTTCTCTTTCATTAACCCTTTGAAAAATAATTCAAAACATGGGAATAATTGAAAATCATAGTTAGGAACATACAAGAATGGAAACAATTATTAAAGTGAAAATGGGTGAAACATTTCCTTAGAAAGAGTTTTAAACATAAAAAATAATCATTATTTAAAAAACATCATTGTCTTACATTTTGAAAAATAATAAAAAAATCATGAAAAATTATAAGAAATTATATAAATATTTAGTATATAAATGGAACATAATTATACTAAAATTAAATAACCATAATGTGTACTCCAATATATTTCACTCTTACAAATGGAATATCCATATAGATGACATCCAAAACTAATACAATAGATGTTTTAATGTATCCACTCTTTTATGGTTTATCATGAAACCAATTATCCTTGGTTTAACATGTCACCACAACTAAAATCTAAAAATACTATTAACATAGAAAATATTTCAATTTTAAACATGTCTCCTTTATAATTATTTTTATTCTCATAGTGAAAAATTTCTTATAATTGAAATAAGTATTACATTTTCAAAAACTAGTTGAAAAAGTCTATTGAAGAATTTTTTTAATAAAAGTGTACCTTACCAAATTGGAATTTTTGAATAATATATAAATTAAAAATATTTCTGTCCATATAAATAAATTTTTATAACCATTTTGAAAACATTGACATAAATGAGAATGATTTATAATAATAAAACATTAATAAAATTAAAATGATTTTTAGTTAAAGTGTACCATAACATGATCTAAATCATCATGAAAAATCCGTAAATTACAATATTATGAACATAGGTTTATTATATTATTATGGGATAAATTTTTTAAATTATAATCTTCAGTTTATATCAGTTATTATCATGTTATTACAATTACTTATTTTTTTTCTTGTAAGACGTTTTTTCAAAATTCTGCTCATGGATCCAAAGTTAATTTATTATAACATAAATAGTAGAAGTGGTAATTAGTACATCATATAAATAATTACAGTATAAATATTATAGTAACTTTTATACTAAATGTATAATTTCAATTCAATCCATCACATATGTATATGAAAAATCATGTATGTTACCATCATGGAGATAGTAAACCTTATGCACACATGGGTAACATTTCTATTTTTCAATGATAAATATGGAAATAAGTTATGTATTTTTTTATATTTCCATAATTATAATAATATAATTAATATTAAATTAATATTTTTAATCTAATTATATATATCAACCATGTTATGTTGGGATGAAAAATGAATCATATCACATCGTGGCGTTGATAGTTTACATGTACACACAAACAATGCTATCATTTTTTTCATGTATGGAATGGTAAGAACATAAATGATATATTATTCATTTATAATGATAGATATTTCATGAATATATTATTTTAATATTAATAACATAATTAATTCTATTCTTGAGATATGGTCTTTTTTGACAAATTATATTGGTTCACGGGGTTGTATTTGGCCGTATGCATGGAGGATTAGTTAGGATCTCATTTGGGGGAAATGGATATGTATTTAGGAGATTATATTAACTTAATAACATTTAATTATAATTTGGACATTTTATTTTATATTTCACAATGATTAAATAATATTTTAAGGATGGGAATGATGTAATAATACATAAAAACATAATTAGAAATGATATATATTCTCCAGATGATCTCTTTTGAATAATAAATTAAAACCTATAAAATGGTGTTATAAATATAAAATGTAGTATATTAATTTGGAATTGATTCTATGAATGGTTTTGGGGAGATATTTTTAGAATAATATAGGTTTCTAGTGTGAATAATGGATAATGATGGTTTCACTTTTATATGATAGAGGAGTGGTACACTAGGATTTTTTTCAAAAATATTAATATAATATAAATTTATTTTTTATTTAAAGTGGATAAAAAGTTAATTATATTGAATATATAATTATTTATGATTTAATCCCAATAAAAAGAATAAATGAGTTTGTATTGTTTTTTAATCCTTTCTTTTTTATTGAACCCTTATTAATTTTTATCGTGATGTTATTTAATTTATTAATTTCTGGGTTAATATAATTACTATAAAATAATTAAACCGAACTAACTGATTAAATGTATAGTTTTAATGAAATATCCCAATAATTTGGAAGAAATAAGTATTTTTATAAGTTTTATAAAATTTAATAACGCGTTATTTAAATTAAAATATCAATAATTACTATTTTGACAGTATTCATTACATGGCTTTATTAATATTTCATTTCGAAAATGTAAATTAAAAACTATATTTATACATCACATAATTTTCCAATACATGCATAAAATTAATGGATTAATGTAATTCCATAAAATTATATTTATTTTAATATTTGTAAAATAATTTATTTGAAAATTTCATCAAATTAAACAATTATTGCATCATCACTATTCATACCTTTAATTAATTATTTTCTATAAAAAATAAAAATAAATAATAATTATAAGTAAATGCATTATAGATTTAAAAATACTATTTATTGTATAATACATCCCATGTATGACCAGAAATAAAAAGAATTTAACTTATTTAAAACTGAAGTGTTCCAAAATTGAATTTCTTTGAATAAATATTAAAATGTCATGTACATTCCCATGTGGCTTCCAAAGATAATAATTTCAATAAAATAATGTTTTTGGGTTAAATAAAACTCATCCAATTAAATTTGGATTGGTTATAGTGTAACTTTATAATATTTAATTATTATTTTTACCATTAATTATGGTATTTAGCCTTAATAGTGGGGATAAACTGTTTCTGAAATTACTAATCATAATCTCCAAAAATAAAAGGGAAAAATATAAAAAATTTGATATTATGATACTAATTATGGATTCTATTTTTTTATATTCAATAAAAAAATTTGGGAAAAATTAATTAATAATTACTCACATTGATGGAAAGATAAAATGTGTTTTTAATATAAAAATAATCAAAAGTTCATAATGATTTTATTTCCAATATAAATGAGAAAATGATTCCAATGACCTAATCATTATTAAATTAAAATAAAACACATTAATAATTTAATATTATCAAAAAATAATAATAATTTATCACTATATATAATTTTTATGAAAAAGTAGTTTTCAATTAAAATACCTAATTTTTAACTATTCATCAACAAGCCAATCTTATCTGAAGAATATAAAAAATGAAATTTTATTTTGATACTCCAATTTCAATGAATAATATTATTTTTTAAAATATTATTTATAAAATTATTGAAAAAATATATTTAAAATATGTGTTCAATCAAATGGCAGCAAAATTGACTTTTTTAAAAAATGATATTTTTATCCATAAAATTTAATTTTTCTTATATGGTGTCAATAAAATTGAATTAAATAATTAAATTTAATAATATATATATAATGTCAAGATATTTCAACAAAACTATTTTTAGTAATTTCTAAAAATATTTCATCAAAATTAAGTTGATATTCACAAAAACAAATTTACTTATATTCGAAAAAGGTTTTACATTAATTTCTAAATAATTGGTTATGAATTCTAACAACCTTAGTTTTTCCTTTTTTAAAACATATAAAATAGAATTATTATATCCATTAATAAATTAATTTCACTTAATATGATATCAATATAAAAAATCATGTGGTTTACATTTCAATATATCTTATGCAAAATCCCACAAGGGAAAAATGATTAAAGAGACATTCAAATTTGAAGAGTGAAAGGGTAGTACGATGTTCACCTGAGATAACACGTAATATGGTTTAATATAGAAAAATGTAAAAATGGACGATAAATCTAACCATAATTTTCTAATGGAAAGTAATAGATATCATGGTCTTGAAAAAATTGATAATAAAAAAATAATTAATATATAATTGTTAAAATGGTCATTAACATCATAGTATGAAAATCAAATGAATAATGACTTTTCATATATATTTTCACAATGATGATAAGTTAATTTAATTCCTAGACTAATAATAGAAATAAATATACCATGATGAAAATTATAATTTCAATAATTAATAAAATTACACCTCGAACTCGTATTTCTCTCTAAATGATGAGCATTGAAGATGAATTGTTCATTACTACTGCACTTGAATAAATAACTAGAGAATTACATAATAAATAATTGATTAAATATCTATTTCACATGTCTTTAGATACTAATGAAAAAATGGTTAGGTTAAGATAATATTAATATCCAAAATGAATTATATTTTATAACATAAAAATTTTCATTAATTTTGAAAATTTAACAGTAATACCTGAAGTTCATCATAGACGACTCAATAAATAATTATCATTAAAATTACTCAACTATTTTAACTAAGATAAAACCCCTGAAAAAATAAGGATTTGATCACATACCACTCCAATTAAAATTTTATGAATTATATCCCAATAACATCAATTACTCTTGAATTATAATAGAAAAAAGTAAATGCTATATTAATCATTATTATATGCTATGTATTTCCCAAAATTAACTACATAAACATATGACCACAATTTAATCATAGTGTTTTCAAAAATATAAATCAACCATTGATACTCAAATTAAATACCATAGTATTTTATTTACATTGATCATATTGGATTCCAAAAGATGGGAATGTCGTTAGACATAACATTTAAAACATAATCCCCAAATCATTTATCCAATATGATAAAAATTTTGATCCAAAAATTAACATATTATTAATCCATAAAATCATTAATCTATGAATATAAATTCAAAAAAACCCCAACATATCTCATAAGATAGTGGTATGTGATTCACCCTCCTCTCCCTTCTTTTGTGGGTTCAAAACTCACATTCATTCTAGACACCATGGATTGCCACGCATACAATGGGATGTCCTTTTTAAAATATGATAAAAATTAATATAACATTCCAAAAATATTATAAATGCATAAAAATTATAATATAATGTTTTAAACTCGTTGATTGTCTTATAAAATTTATTTTTCCTACCAAAAATTTACAACCCATTGTTACCTAAAAAAATTGTCTTTAAGACAAATTTAATTTATTTTAAATTTCATAAAAAAAACAAAAAATTGGGTTTTACGATATTTATCTTCTGATCAGCCATTATATTACAACCCCATGATGATATACCTAACTCTTAAAAATGAATCCTAATCTCAAGTTATTTCTAAACTATTTTTTGATTCTATCATTAATGTATTAGAATTAAATATAACATATTAAAGTGTTATTTAACTAGAATTCCAAATTTGGGGTATTTTTATTATAGATATTTAGATAAAATGGAAAAATGTCACAATTTTAGACCCATACATTACAATTTGAATGATATATTAAGTATTCATTTTTTCCAACAAACAATAATCTTAAATAATGATGACATTTTTTCAAGAATCATATTCATGTATTTTTTCCAGACCTCAACATTTACGATAATCTTTCTTATAACCTTTAACAAAATTCAATACTTGGGATGAGCAAAAATATAAGTATAGAAATTACAAAGAGACCATTGGTCTTGGGGAAAACACATCAATAATTTTCCTTATGTCCATACATTTTTAAACCTCAAATAGGAATCATCATGTAAAAAATATCACTATATTACATCTTTAAAAAAGAAATGATTTTAATGAAAACTCATACAAAAAAATATAAATCATTATTCAATAACATAGATAATTAATATAATAAAATAAAATTACCATATAGTCGACTTCCAAAAATTAAAGTCATACAAATATAATTACCATTATGTTTACTTATTGACCAAATGAATTATAGGTTATTACATAAAGACACATCCATGCTTTATCACAAAACCACCATCCCTGTTTTATCATATAACAACCAATAAAATTTCCATGAAAAATTAACACATAAAATCTTGTTATTTTAAGAATTTATTACTTATAATATCATTTAAACCCCCAGAAAATCATTTCACAGTATTGAAATAACCAATCCATCTTCAAAAATAAATTTAAATAATTTAACAAAGAGATTTTATATTCAATGTGTCCCATACAACTTTTATACAGTCAAATGAAATTATCATTTTAAAACATTCATGTCTATATAATTAAATAAATAAAACCCTTTTTAAAATATTACATGAATCAGAATGATTTATATTATTAAATATTTATAACGTTTTAAATGATGTTTTTGTTAAAGTGTTCTTTACCTGGAGTCTGATTCATCATGTAAAATACTTGTATTCTAGAATAATAAACATAGATTAATTATTTATTTTCTCCATAAATTATTTATTGTTTATTATTACTTTTATATCAATCATTATTATGTTTCAACAATTACATTGTTTTTTAATTTAATGTGAGACATTTTGTTGATATTCAATTCATGAGTCCAAATTGAAATTGGTAAGATGTTAATAGTTAATATGGTCATTAGTCAAAAATATGAAAAACAATAATTATTTCATAATAATAACTTTTAAACTTAATTTATACTTTTAATTTAATCTATTATATTTTGATATGAATAATGAACTACATTACATTCATGGAGAGGGTATGTCTTACATACACATGAGTGTCATTTCCATGTTTAAATAATAATTATGGAAATAACATAAATATTATTTTGTCTTTATATAATTATAATAATATAATTAATATAATATAAATACTTTAAATAGTATTTTACATGTTATCCATGTGATTTGGTGATGTAAAGTGAATAACATCGCTTCCTATATGTGATAGTTCACACATACGCATCAAATACATACTCATTTTTCTAGTCATGGAAAGTTAAAAAAAGAAATTATTAATTATTAATTAATGTTAATAAATATCTCAAAATATCATATTTAATCATAAATTATATAATTATATCATAGTTTGAGAGACAGCGATGAAAACAAATTATATCTGTTCCCGAGGTGCTAGTCCACTGTACCGACGAATTGTTAATTATTATCCCATTTAAAGTAAATAGAAATTGTTTGGGGATATGATAGTACCCATGTTAATTCTAGGTGTATTTAGGATGATGGATTTATTGTTTCAGCTTGGTTGAAAAATAATTGATGGTTGTGGTTGATGAAATAAAAAACGAACCCTTAATTACGGACGATACATATTGCTTGGATGATCTCAATTTATTAAAAACTTAATACCTATAAAAGGTTGTTAGGACTACAATAAAACCCCTATAACTTGGTAAGGGATTATATGAATGTATATTTGATGATATTGGTTGAAAAAATAGTATATGTGATGTAAATAATAGAGATCAATGGGTTTCCTTTTATATCAGAGGTGAGGGGATCTCAAGAAATTCTTCAAAAAATTAATTTAATATAAAATATTTTTAAATTTAAAATATATATAATGTGATTTATTTATAATATTGGACGCTTTTGGGTTGAATAACCATAATAAAATTATTATTAAAAAAATATGTCTATTTTTAAAAGTTATCTTTTTGTTTTTACCATTAATAATTATTTTGTTGACATCATGTAATATACTATTTTAAGGTTAATATAATTACTATAAAACCACATAAAACACTAAATAAAAATTAAATGATATTTTGTAACATATTAGAATAATTTGTTAGAAATTTTCCTTTTTATATAATGTATAACATTTAAAAAATATAATTTAATTTTAAAAAACAATAATATCAATCTTGACACTATTAATTACATTACATTTTAAAAATATAATAAAATAATGATAAATTAAAAAACTCATTAACTCATAAAAAATATTTTAGAGTAATCTTGAAAAAAAATTTATGACATTAATTCAATCAAATTATATTTATTTTAATATTTTTAGTAACATTTATTTGATATTCTGTTAATTAATCAGTAACTGCATCATTATTATGCATGATATTATTTAAATTAGTTTTTCTCTCAAAATCAATGAAGAATTATAAGGATAAATAAAAACATTATTTTATTATGACCATTTATCGACAAATATATCCACTAAATAACCCTTTATTAAAAAATGTTTACATGTTAAAAACTAGAGTGTGACAAAATAGGCTTTTCTTTGAATTTACTATTATCAATGTCATAATATTTCCCCAGTGGCATCTAGAAGTTATAATTTTATAAAAAATATAATTTAATCTATATAAACCCATCTAGTTAAATTATGAAATGTTCTAGGTTAATTTTATAATATTTATAATAATATTTTTGTATTTAATTAAATGATTCTCCCTTAATAGTGCTGAAAAAATATATTCCTAATTTTACTATTCATAATTTTAAAAAATAAATGGGACCTATTTATAATATTTTGAACAAATTATTCAAAATATAGATTCCATAATTTCTAAATTCCATACATAGAATTAGAATTAATTTATTAAAAATTAATCTTTATGATGAAACGAGGAATCATTTTTATAATGTAAAAACATTTAAAAGTTCATAATATTTTTTTCAATGAATATGAATGTAAATTTGATTTCAATGACCTATATTGGAATAAATTTTTCAAAAAAGAACTGATTATAATAAGAAACTATTCCCCAATATAATTTAACAGTATATATATATATATATATTTTATGAAACATCTATATTCAATAATAAGTCATTAGTTTTTTCCTATTCAGAATAAAATATTTCTCAATAGAAAAAAAAACATTCAACCAATGTAAAATTTGATGCCCCTATTTGACTGAAGATTTTAAATTTTTTAGATAAAATTTATAAATTTTAAAGAAACATGATTTAAAATTGGATTTCCATCAAAAGGTTGAAAAACTACCTTTTAGAAAAATAGAACTCTTATCTATAAAATTTAATTTGTTCTCATATCATGTCTAAAAAATGATAATATGTATCATAATATTATATAGAATATATTCTATTTATATTTCATTAATATAATCTAAATAGGTTGATTTTATTTTTTTTCAAATACTAAATTCTTCATATTGAATTTTTTTTTCAAAAAAATCAATTATTTTAAAAAGGATTCACATTAATTTTTAATTAATTTGTCACTGCATAATAAATTTTATATTAAATATTAAACAAAATATTCATAATAAAAATATTAGTATTTATTCATTACATTATAATGACTATGTTAAAATGGTAACATTTAAATAATAATATATCATTGTTCATTTAAACATGAAGTTGAATATAATGTATGAAATAGACTATAGGACGTCCTTTATAAAAACTCAGGATGTTACAAAATGAAATTAAAAAATCATTCCACTAATTTAGGGAATGAAATTGAAAACCTATTTAACACCCAAGTCAAGAGTAAATGGATCCAAATTAAATTCACTTGAGAAATCCTTTATTAATTATGTCCTTTATTTCTATTTACCCAATTCATTGGAGTTCTATTCGGGTGCACATATCTGTTATGCAATGATATTCTCACCCTTTTCTATCTGGGTGAACACATTATACAAGATCTAATGAGATCACCCAGCTCTATCTGGGAGAAAAAGTTTCTATTGTATAATGCTGATGTAAAATATAATGAATAATTTTTTTTTATGTTTTCATTTTTCCATGAAAAAAAATTTTAAAATAAAATTTACTTGAAAAACATAACATTTTGATATCATAATTCTACTTGTCATTCATAAAACCCCATTTATAATAACAATATGCCATTTTTATTTTAAACCCCATTTTAATTACCAAATATAAGGTCACGAACTTAAAACATTACTTAATATTGAATTAAATGAATAATTCACGTTGATGATATTTTCAGGTTTTGAGTATTAAGGAATTAGATCATAACTATTACATCTCAAAGATTACAAAGTAGACACATCTACTCAGCTTCCAATTTTTTCCACAAAAAATAAACTACTGAACAAAAGATTCATGTCTAGTTCCTTGCTTTAGACAACATGACATTTCCTTGATCCCATCTTTGACCCTATTCCACATTATTTCCTGTGAAAGACATTTCCAAAAAAACTTGGGATGAGCATAAAAATCTCATTAAGAGATATAAAAGTATGAAATTAAAACATTAGTCCATTTATGAAATCATACATTACTCATAATGAATATGCATTTTAACATACCTCATCAAATCATGACTAAATCATAGAAATCATAAGACATAATGGTAAATTGATGAATTCATAACATTCTTACGTAGGGAGTAACCCTCATGGTTACGTTTGGAATAACCATCATAGTATATTTCCTAAATCTCTTTAGAGAAACCTTAACGTTTAACCCCTTTGTGTTACCCTATGCATTGGAGAGCTATATCCTGGTCACCTGACCTTAGTTTGTCATGGAACCACCCATCTTCATAAAAAATTCCCAAGAACCATAACATAATCGTATCACATAAAACATGCAAAAAGGAAGCATAAAATTTCAACATTTCTATCCCAAGATATCAATACAACACATTGATATAAAAAAATATAATGAAAAACATTTTCAATACAAAAATAAAAGAAAATTCAAACATGGTATTTATTTTTCATTTCAAGAAAATGTTATGGATTGTAGTTGAAGCCGAAACTCATATAATGGTCACGGCGGCCGAGAAGTCGCTGTCGCCACATAAGTACGACAAAAAACATTCCCTTTGTCGTTTATTAAAATGCCTCATATAAAAAAGATTCCTTTTGACAGACGTAAAAGTCAAAGGTGTTTATACACCTTATAAAAGAAAGTTGTGTATAAAACAAAATATGCCTCAATGAAAGGAGATTGAGACGAAGTCCCATACAAAGACTATATCATTAGATTATGGATAATTATATTACATAATTATGTGTGACAAATATAAATTCACCCAATATATGAGGATATTAAGTGTAAAATAATCAGAGGTCATCCACACATATTCATCGCATGACTTAATCAAGAAGTAGAGGTTTAACCCAAATAATAGAAATTGGGTTAATAAGTTCCCCCACAGAAATTCTACAGCCTAACGACGTCACTTTAAAATTCAAAAAATGAGTTGATGAGAGATAAAAGGGGTATCTCATCACATGGAAATTATATTTACAATAATAAGGATATATCAGAACATATCCCAACATAAGAATATGTAAATTAAAAGTCCTAACAAAATAAGTCTTTTAAAAAGAGTAGGGTGAAAGGTTCCCTTACCAATTTTGGTAACTTTCGAAACGTACACCCCATGAAAGAAAGGGAATTAAATGATGTTTTATGTACCCATAAATTAGATTATACTATACTAATAATACAATCATGGGTAGTAAATACACCACACAAAATAAAATAGTGGAAAATGTAGCATGAATCTCACGGGAACTAAAAGTGAGATAAAAAACCCATACCTCATTGTAATCAATTGAGTCGTATGACCAAATGATAATAATTACAATATGAATTATAGAATACCATGAATAAAAATAGAATAATTATAATATATATCAAATTTAAGAACACAATACACCACATGCAATAAATAAGTGGCAAACAACGCAAATCTCACGGAATTGAATGTGAGATAAGATATCCCCTTACGGAAATTTTGCAGCCTAACGACGCCACATAAAAATTTCAAAAAGGGATTGATGAGATAAAATAGTTTCTCTCATCATATGAACATAAAAATTATAGTAAGATTAATATGAAATAGAATCCCCCAACATAAGAAATATGGGCTTAAAAGAAATGACATAAAAGAGAGTACTTAAAAAGAAAGAGAGAGGTAGGATCCCTTACCTCAAGTCTGACTTGCCTTGTTCGTTTCTTTATATTCTTGAATAATAAACATTGGTCAATTTATAATTTCATAAGAAAATCCTTTAAAGATTATCATTCACTTAATATCACATATTATAATGTTATAATAATTTGTTATCAATGTGAGTTCATATCAGACATTTTTGTCGATGTTCGGTACATGAGTCAAAATTGAACTTATTGGAAAGGAATTTTCCATGAAATTATAGGTAATCATATCCAGAATATTATTAATGATATAAATATCATATATATCCACTATATATTAATTTTAAACTATTCCATAACATTTGGAGATAAAAAATGAAATGCACCGTTCATGGATACGGTAGGTCATACGTACGCATGAACGCTACATTCATTTCATTGTCATATTAATGGTATTAAAACTAAATGAGAGATATATATATTATAATTATAGAATTATATTCATCATTTAGATTTAATATATTACATATATACCATTATATATATATGTACTTTTAATAGTACATAACATTTGGAGATTAGAAATGAAATGTACCATTCATGGAGACGGTAAGCCGTACGTACGCATGAACGGTACTTTCATTTCTTTTTTTTTCAATGGAATGAAATAAAAATGATATAAAGGTATATTATAATTCCATTAGGATATATTATGTAAAAAACATTAATTCCATCCTTTATACGTCCCACATATGGCATTAACGAATCAAATCACTTTGAGGGGGTGTTAGTCCGCACTTTCTAAAATGAAGATATCACGTTTATCCATAATGGAAACCATAAAGGTATGCCATAAATGAAAAAATACAGGAACATAAGGAAAACATAAACATATTATATATCATATATAAATATATTTACATCTTAATGGCCACCTTTGACGGTGTTAAAAGAATATTGAACAATCATCGTTTCGTGAGGCAGTAATTCGCCATCCACAGAATTTGTATTTTCATTAACCATTAGATGGAGGTGTGTGGAAGGGTAGCTAGAATAATTATTATAAAAACATTATAGTACATTTAAGATACTGGTGTTGTTACAAAAAAAGTAATAAAAATATTTTAGTGGGTTGGAGAAGCAAAATAAAACAAAAGAACACAAGTGAACACATTACCTTAAAATCAAGTAACTCTTTTTGATATGATCTGAAAGGATTCCTTGGAAGGAATTATGCCCAATTTCAGGCTGATATGAGTAAGAGAGGGATGTGGAGATAGAAAATGAGCAGAGGTTGGACGATCCAATGGCTTGAGAGTTGTGGGTATGTAGGTAGAGGTGGGGGCCTTTTATAAGAGGAGAGGAGGGGCACTCTCGGAAAGTTTTAAAATGTTACTTTATTATAAAATGATTTTCAGATTTTAAAGGTCCCAAAATTATATATTTCAAGGATAAAGTGATATTTTTTTTTAAATCCACCCATATAATAGGTTTTTGACAAGTGAAGGTCTTATATTTTACAATAACGTTTCATTTTATTTAAATAGTTAAATAATGAGGTAATCATTACATCATCACTGTGTCATAAATAATTTAATTTATTTAATGTCTAAAAGCTATAATAAAAATATCAGGATTTAGTAAATCTCTTTATATTTCTAATTAATATTTATAGTCTAAAATATTACTTGTATAACCCTATATAAAAATTGTTTTAGTAAAACAATACATGTTCGTGTCATTTTTATTTTAACTTTAAATAAAAAGTTAATAATGTCATATTCCTATCATTGTGGCTCCATGGGGTCCCCAAATTGACCCATGTATTTTCTTGGTCGGACAAAACTCATACAATAAGTTTAGGACATGTGTCACGGTCATTTCATATTATTATAACCTTATCTTTACCTTATATTACACTAATTACCTTTAATCGCAATTAATAAAACGTAAAAGTTACTGTTCACCAAAACAAATTATTTTAATCCCATTGAACCACATTTTAAATCCTAATGACATCAATGTAAATCATATTTTTGAAATTGAAATCTCAGAAGTGTTAAAGATTCATTTAAACGAAAAATCAGTTTTTTAACTACCATATAGTGGTTTCACTATTCATCAACAATTGATGTTTTTTAGAAAAATACCAAAAATTCACCGTAATATATATTTGATATTACGAATTAAAAAATGATTTATATTTTTAAAAATTAAAAACATTTAAGTTTCATTAATTAATTTAATATTTAATTCCCGCTGTCAAAACAAATAGTGTGTTTTTAAGAAAACAATATATATTAAAAGATTGACACTAGTTTATGTCTAATTTCAAAGTTAAATTAATTCCAATGACCACCATTGGATTAAATGGTAAAAATATATTCAAAATACACTTTAATATTAATTAAAATGATAATATATCCATATAATTAAATCAGATTAAAAGGAGGTTTTGAATTAAAATGCAACATTTTCACTAAAAATGATCTTTATCGGAAAAATAAAAAACATTAACACAATGTAAATTTTGATGTCCAGATTCTAAAGAAGGAATTTATTCTTTCAAATAAAACCTATAAAATTGTCAAAATTATATTTAGAAATGGTTCTCCATCAAAATTCGGTTATTCGACCTTTTAATGAACATTAGAAGATTTATGCTTAAAATTGGATTCATTTGCATTTTAAGCCACTAACATTTATTGGATAAAAGTAAAAATATTTGAAAAACATATATAATAATTTTTTAGTTAGTTATTTTCATTCTCTCCATTACAATATTTAGGCGTTAACTACCATTTAAAATGATATTATTTTATAATTAGAGTGAAACGTAAGATTTCCAAGAAACTCGTTGTTGCGTATTGGGTACGCCATCGACCATAGAATTCCATTTAAATTTATATTAAAATTTTATAAAAAAATATGGATAAATATGAAAAAGTAATATTTTTCATTTACCAGGGATGTTACATCCTTCCCCCCTTTTTGGGAATTGCGTGCTCACAATTTTAAAATTTTGGCTTTGAAAATTCATTGAATGTCCCACATCTGATCAAGAGTCAGTAAAACTATTACTTTAAAATAAAGAGAGAGAAGTAAAAAGGTTACCCTAGTTAACCCATACTAGGATTACATGTAGGAAAAAATTGACATGGAATAGAAGAAAAGGGTCATGTTCTGATGGAGAGTGATAGAATACATCTTTAGGAGAAATTTAACCACCAGAAAATCATAAACGTGTGAAGGGTTATATGGTATTTGATTCCCCAGTAGGAAAAGTAAACAGAATAAATTTTTGTTTTTAAGTTACATTTCATTGAAGAATTTATTTATGACCTTAACTAAATAATAAGGAAACATACTTACTTGTCTTGTAGACTCTCGTCTCCTGCTAGATTTCTTACACAAACTCATATTTTCTCCAAAAGACAAGTATTTAGGAAGACTTTTTCACACTAAGAGCATTATAATCAACTTCTTGAGAATCACCTAATCAAAAAAAGATAACTATATATTTTCCATGTCTTTAGAGATTAACCAAAGCCAAAAACAAAACCAAAATGGTTTGTACAAGATCAGATAATACCCAAAAAGTATAGTCCATTATAAAAAGAAAATATATTCTTAATCTCCAAAATTTTTCCAACAAAACCCAAAGTTCAACTAAGACCATTAGATAAACAATTTGTCCATAAAATTCGTCAATTTAATCCAAACTATGATTGAAACCCAAATATTTTTTGGATTTAATCACATAGTCTTCCAAGGTAAAAAAAATTAACATTTATCTCCAAATAACATTTGTTGCTCTTAAAGTCTCATATTGAAAAGTAAGTAACCTAATAATATATCCTCCATGATAGGTCAATCATTTCCATAGATAACCCAAAATCATCTTATTCTTAATTCATAAAATAATCTAACAAAAAAGAATTAGTCAAACTAACAAGGGACTTCACGTAGCCCAGTGGTAGGCGATAAATACGAGTCGCACTTTGGTTGTGGGATCGATTCCCACACCTTTGTCCGACGCGACGGCTCGTCACATGGTCTGTGGGTTGTCTTATTTCCAAAAATATATAATTCTTAAAACATTCCCCAAAAAGAGATAAAATCTTCAAAAATAAACATAACATAATTTAACCTCAATTTTAACTCTTTCCTTTCATCTTCTGTTATATAGTAACCAATAATTACCTCAAAAGTACGGATCATATAAACCCTAATGGATACCTTTATAATTATTTCCTTAACATCCACATCAAGTTGGTCATATCATACATGATTCATTGGAGAACTCACCATGGTTCAAGTGGTCGATCATGACTCCTTGATAGTTGGTTTAGAATAACAATGAGTTTCCTCATTGAATCCCCCATTTCATCCAATCTCTTAATCAAAGAACCACAACAGTTTCCTTCAAACCAACTGTCACTCTGTTGCATGCTAGTTCCATACATTTACTAAAACCAGAAATGCAAGTGTGAGTATATCAAAAAAACCATCATGTACTAATGAGGAAGATAAACACTAAGATATACCTACTCATTCACATTATCTAAAAACTATGAATCTGTCTGAAATCCAATCTATTATGGTAATGTCACTTATACTTAGAGAATACCCTAACCTCTAAAGTTATCTAAACCGACCTCTGATACCATATATAAGGACCTGGCCTTAAAACATTACTTAATATTGAATTAAATGAATAATTATCATTGAGGATCTTTTCTGGTTTAGAGTTATAGAGAATTAGATCATGACTATTACATATCAATGATTAAAAAGTAGACACATCTACTCAGCTCCCATTTTTTCCACAAAAAATAAACTCCTAAACAAAAGAGTCATGTCTAGTTCCTTTTTTAGATAACATGACATTTACTTGATCCGATCGTTGACCTTATTCTACTTTATGTCTTGTGAAAAATTTTAAAAAAACATGGGAGGAGCATAAAAAGCATAGTCATGCATATAAAAGTACAAAATGAAAACATTAGTCCATGTATGAAATCATACTTTACTCATAAAGCATAATAATTTTAACATACCTCATCAAATCATGAATAAATCATATAAATCATATGAAATAATGGTAACTTGAGGCATTCATAACATTCTTGTGTAGGGAGTAACCTTCATGGTTACATTTGGAATACCGATCACAATATATTCCCTAAATCTTTTCAGAGAAACCTTAACGTTTAACCCCTTCACAATACCCAATGCATTGCAGAGCTAAATCGGGCTCACCCGACCTTATTTTATCACTGAACCACCCATCTTCATAAACAATTCCCAAGAACCATAACATAATCGTATCACATAAAACATGCATAAAATAAACATAAAATTTTAAAATTTCAATCACAATATATCAATAAAACACATTGATATAATAAAAACATTATGAAAACTATTTTCAAAACCAAAATAAATGAAAAGTAAAACATGGTATTTATTTTACAATATAAAAAAAAAGTTATGTCTTGTAGAAGAATCCAAAAGTCAAATAATGGTCATAGCGGCGGAGAAATCGTTCTCACCGCATACATTCAAAAAAACATTCTTGTTGTCATTTATTAAAACGCTTCGTATAAAAAATATTCATTTTGAATAGACGTAAAAGTCCAAGGGTTTTATACAACATATAAAATAAAGCTGTGTATAAAACAAAATATTTCTCAATTAAAGGAGATTGAGACGAAGACCCTTACAAAGATGGTATCCTTATATTAAGGATAAATACATTATATAATTATGTGTGAAAAATATAAATATACCCAATATAAGAGGATATTAAGTGTAAAACAATCATACATCATCCACACATATTCATAGAATGACATAATCAAAAAGAAGAGGTTTAACCTAATGAATAGAAATTGTGTTAATAAGTTCCCTCATAGAAATTTGACAGCCTAATGGCGTCACTTTAAAATTAATAAAATGAGTTGATGAAAGATAAAAAGGGTATCTCGTCACTTGAACATAACATTTACATAACTAAGGATATATAAGAACATATCCCAACATAAGAAGATGTAAATTAAAAGACCTAACAAAATAAGTCTTCTAAAAAGAGGAGGGTGAAAGGTTCCCTTACCGATTTGGGTAACATTCGAAATGTACACCCCATGAAAGAAGGGTCATTCAATGAAGTTGTAAGTAACCATTAATTAGATTATACTACACAAAGAATAAAATCATGGGCAGTACATACACCACACAAAAGGAAATATTGGCAAATGTAGCATAAATCTCACGGGAACAAAAAGTGAGATAAAAATTCCATACCTCATTGTAGTCAATCGAGTCTTATGACCAAAAGATAATATATACAATATGAATCACATAATACCATAAATAAAAATATAATCATGATAATCTATTTCAAATGGAAGAACACAATACACCACATGAAACAAAAAAGTGCCGAACAATGGAAATCTCAAGGAATTAAAAGTGAGATAAGATATCCCCTTATAAAAATTTGGCAGCCTAACAGCGCCACTTAAAACATTCAAAAATGGATTGATGAGATCAAAAAAGGTCTCTCATAATATTAACATAAAAATTATAGTAAGATTAATATAAAATAACATCCCCCAACATAATAATGATTAGGTTAAATTAAATGACATAAAATAGAGTACTTAAAAAGAAAGAGAGAGGTAAGATCCCTTACCTTAAGTCCGACTTGCCTTGTTCGTTTCTTTATATTCCTGAATAATAAACTCTATTCAATTTATAATTGCATAAGGAACAAATTTAAATATTATTATTCATTTCATTTCACATATTATAATGTTATAGTAATTTGTTAATAATGTGAGTTCATATCAGACGTTTTTGTCGATGTTCGGCACATGTGTCAAAATTAAACTTGTTGGAAAAGAATATTCCATGAAGTTAGAGGTAAATCATCTCAAAAATATTATTAATGATTTTAATATCATATATATCCAGTATATATTCATTTTATACTATTCCATATCATTTGGAGATAAAAAATGAAATGCACCGTTTATGGAGACGGTAGGCCGTACATACACTTGAATGCTACTTTCAGTTCTTTGTCATATTCATAGAATTAAAACTAAATGATAGATATATATATTAAAATTAAAGAATTATATCCATCATTTAGATGTAATATATGACATATATATTGATTATATATATGTACTTATAATATTACATAACATTTTGAGATAAGAAATGAAATGTAAAATTCATGGAGACGATAAGCCGTACGTACAGATGAACGCTACTTTTATTTCTTTATTTTTTTGTATTCAGTAGAATGAAATAATAATTATATAAAGGTATATTATAGTTCCAGTATAATATCATATGTAATACCATTAATTCCATCCTTTATATGTCCCACATATGACATTAATGAATCAAATCACTTTGAGGGGGCGTTAGTCTGCACTTCCTAAAATGAAGATATCGTGTTTACCCATAATGGAAACCATAAAGGTATGCCATAAAAGAAAAAATACAGAAAATTAAGGAAAACATAAACATATAATATATCATATAAAAATATGGTGACATCTTAATGGCCACCTTTGAAGGTGTTAAATGAATATTGAACAATCATCATTTCGTGAGGCTGTAATTCTCCATCCATAGAAACAGTATGTTCTTTAACAATTAGAAAGAGGTGTGTGGAACTGTAGCTGGAATACTTATTATAACAACATCCTAGTACATTTATGATGATGTTTCTGTTAAAAAAAGGAATAAAATGAGTTTATGAGGTTGGAGAAGAAAAATAAAACAAAAGAACAGAAGTGAAGACATTTCCTTAAAATCGGGTAAATCTTTTTGATTTAAGATCAAAGACTTCCTTGGAAAGAGTTATGCCCAATGTTAGGCTTATAGGAGTAAGAGAAGTATTTTTAGAGACAAAATGAGCAGAGGTTGGATGAGACAAGGGCTTTAGATGTGTGGGAATGGAGGTAGAGGTGGGGGCCTTTTATAAGAGGAGAGGAGTGGCACTCTTGGAATGTTATAAATTGTTACATTATTATAAAATAATTTTCGGATTTTAATGGTCCCAAAATTATATATTTCGATGATAAGGTGATAAGAGTTCTAAATACACCGCTCCAATAGGTTTTTGACAAGTTTTGGTCTTAGATTTTACATTATCTTTTCATTTTATTTAAATCGTTAAATAATGAGGTAATCGATGTGTCATCATGGTGTCATAAATAATTTATTATATTTCATGTCTAAAAATTATAAAAAAATATCATGATTTAGGAAATATTTCTAGATTTATAATGAATATTTATAGTAAAAAATATAACTTTTATATCCCCCTGTAAATATTGTTTTAGTAAAATAATACATGTTTGTGACATTTTTATTTTAACATTAAATAAAAAGTTATTAATGTCATTTTCCTACCAATGTGGCTTCATGGGGTACCCATGTTGACCCATTGATTGTCTTGGTCAGCCATGACTCATCCAATAAAGGTAGTACATGTGTCAAGGTCATTTCAACTTATTATAACATTATCTTTACCTTTAATTACACTAATTACCTTTCATTGCGATTAATAAAACTGAAAATTTACTATTCACCAAAAAGTTATTTTAATTCTATTGAACCAAATTTTACATCCTAATGACAGCCATGTATGTCGGATTTTTGAAATTCAAATCCCAGAGGGGGTATGGTTTCATTTAAATGAAAAATCAGTTTTTTAACTACCCCTTAGTGGTTTCACTATTCATAAAAAATTGATGTTTTTCAGAAAAATACCAAACATTCACCCTAATCTATATTTGATATTCTGAATTCAAAAATTATTTCTATTTTAAAAAATTCAAAACATATAAGTTGCATTAATTAATTTAATATTTAATTCCCGCTGTCAAAACAAATAGCATGTTTTTAAGAAACAATATATATTAAAAGATTGACACTAATTTAAGTCCAATTTCAAAGTGAAATTAATTCCAATGACCACCATTAGATTAAATGGTAAAAAAATATACTAAATAAAATTTAATATAAATTAATAAGATAGTCTATACATATAAATAAATCAGATTAAATGGAGGTTATGAATTAAAATGCAACATTTTCACTAAAAAAGATCTTTATCGGAAAAATAACAAAAATTTACTCAAAGGAAATTTTGATATCCAGATTCTAAAGAAGGATTTTATTTTTTCAAACACAACATATAAAATTGTAAAAACTATATTTAAAAAGGGTTCTCCCTCAAAATGCGGTTAATCGACCTTTTAAAAAATATTAGAAGATTTATGCTTAAAATTTAATTCATTTTCATTTTAATCTTCTAACATTTATTAGATAAAAGTAAAAATATTTGACAAACATATATAACCATTTTGTAGTTAGTTATGTTCATTCCCGCCATTACAACAGCTATGAGTTAACTAAAATTTAAAAAAAAAATTATTTTATTATTAGAGTGAAACGTAAGATTTCCAAGAAACTCATTGTTGCTTATTGAATACGCCATCGAGCATAGCATTCCCTTTAAATTAATATTAACATTTTATTCAAAAATATGTATAAATATGAAAAAGTAATATTCTTTATTTACTTGGGATGTTACACCAATATACCCAAAAAATTGAATCTGGATTTTCATTCATTCTTTCATGAAATATTTTAATATAAATAAATAATAAATAACATTCATGGTACATGAAAATGTTATATTAATAGTAAATACTAAATAAAACTTTATTTTTTTGATATGTCAAAAAATTGAATAAAATAATTAAAATATTCATTCTAAAAACTATTAAAAATAAAACATGAAAGAAGAAATAAGATAAAATTTAGATATATTTTATTACCATATAAAATTTATATTTAAATAATTATAATAACTTGTATATAAATATGGATGACTTGGAAGGAAAAAATTAAAAGGTAATTTATTAAAATAAACCTTCCTTATCACATTAAAAATACTTGATTCCTAATCCCCATGAATGAATAATATTAAAAAAAACAATAAATACCATTAAAGTATATAAATATGTGATATAAAATGGGAAATTGGAAAACAATATTCCTCGAAAAATATTATATTAGTATGAAAATTAAAAAATCTTTAATGAAAGGAAATTTAGATGTACTCCCTTACCTATGATATAATTTGAATATTTTTCTATCTTTTTTAATAATTTACATATTTTAATTATTTAATTTATTTAGAACCCTTTTATTGTTTCACATTAATTTTATATTCATTATTTCCTTGTAGAATTAAATAACCTAATCAATTATGTTTATGTTGAATGTTTTGACCATATTAAGCATATATGTCCAAATTGACATTGGTAGACAAACTATGGTAAATTTTTTCATTATTTAAACATAATATCATAATACACATGACCAAATTATAATATTTATACATTATTTATACTTTTAAAACAAATAATGAAATTTATTTATGAAAAATGAACTACATTATAATAAAGAGACAGCATGTCATACGTACTCATGAGTATCAATTACAATTTTTAGAGATCATTATTGAATTGAGATATATATTATTATAATCTATTATAAAGATAAAAATATCATAAATAACATATAATTTATTTAAATACTCTTATGTATATAATCCATGGTCCATACCGATGACAAAAAAGAGTTGCATCACTTTTGGTGAGTCAAAGTCCACACATAGCATGAACAATGTTATCATTAATTAGTGAGTGAAAATATAAGAAAAAAATTATAATTATATTTTGATAATGAAAAATATTTCATTAATATCACAACTATTTCATTTATATCTTATATATTCATTATTTCTATCCTTATTACCATCACTGTATTGTTTTAGTGAAAACAAATCACATCTCTTTCCAAGGAGGTAGTTCTCCGTACACACAAATTACATAATGGTATCACCAATATAATATGAAATTAGAAATTTTAAAATAATATATAGTCCATATTTGAATATATTTGAGATATATATTATATATTTACAATATATCCATCATCATACCCTATCATGATAAGTGGAAATATAAATACTAATTCCTTTAGTTCATGAGACGGTAGTCCACAATACATATTAATGTTGATTTTGTAAAATTATTTATTAAAGATAAGAAGTAATTATTTAATTAAAAAAATATTAAAAAATATCAAAAAAATTAAACTACTTATTTAGTAATTTAATTTTTTTTAGAAAATGAATTTAAGTAGTGGTGTAAGAAATAATATAAAACAATCGTTGAAGAATGTTTCCACTACTTCTTGTAACTACTTTTTTTTACATAAAATTATATCCATTAGAGAATTGATGAACAAAATTTGATTATATGAATATATAATGGATTTTTGGAAGGGATTTTTTTATATGCTTACCCAAAATGGGTTTTATTCTGTGATGATGTGAGGAGAGTGGGAAACCTTTTACAATATAAGAGAAGTGGAATATTAAATAATATTCAAATGTATTAAATAATAGGTGGTCGATTTCACCTCATTAGAATCAAAAATAGTAAATTAATGCATGTGTTGTATGATATGGTCGAGAAAAACCTCCACCAACGAAATTGAAAGTAATTTTAAACATGTTAGTCCTTATCCTTTAAGTTTACAAAATTTTTCAATTTTATATTTTTCCACAGTAAATTGTATATTATTATTTATCTTGTAAATTTATATTTTTACAAATATTAAATTTAAAATAATTATATAATATATATTTACCAATTCAATATATGAAATAATGTGTATTAAATAATCATATTAGGTCTATCGAATGTAAATTTTATCTCAAGCGTATGTAACGCGCGAAACCCAATTTTAAATGTAATTGTGGTAATTACATTTACCAATTTTCACAAATAATTATAGAAAAAATTCTGTTGAAAATATTATACTTTATAAAATATTATTTTCCATACACGGAAATCAATTTAAGAATTAAATCCATATTAGAGGAATAATTAAATTTAAATAAAAACCCATATATGTAGTGAAAAAACCAGGTTTTCGACCAGAATTTAATTTTATAAATATGTAAATATATATTAAATTTATCAGTAATGATAATAAATAAATAAATTATTAAAAAATCCCAACATTTATCATTTTTATATAATTAAAATAGAGAAACATTATGCATTTTAAATAGGTTTTCAGTAAAATAAAAATTTTTAAAACAAAACCAATATTAATATAAAATTCAATATAAAATAGATTAAAAATAATTGAAGTAGATTAAATATAAAACATTTAATAATTTTGTAACATGATATAAAAATTAAAACATAAAGGGACTAGTAATGTATATAATTTTTTTTTCTAAAATGACTTTTTTTTGCAAATATCATAATTTTCACCATTCACTTAAAAAATAAATAAATTCTAGAAAAACGCAAACAAAATCCTCATAATAAAACATTTATATTCAAAATTCATAAAATTATATTCCATTTATCAAATATTATTTCTAGTATTTATTAAAAAATTTACCATATTTGTTTACAATTGTAATATAATATTTTATTTAGAAGATTTATTTTTAAAAATTAAATTTGATTAGAAAAAAAATTGATTGATTAATAATAATTTAAAAATATTTTAATTTTATTTGGAACATTAAATAAATATATATAAATATTTTATATATTAATTAATAATATTCATACATGCCAATTTAACATATAGGTGATACTGTTTAGGAAGTTCACATGCAATTTAAACATAGATTTGTGTGTCTTTTACATTATCAATAATTAAAATTCGGGGGTTTCATGTACCATAAGATATATAATATATTATATTTTTTTAAATTAATTATATCATAATGCATTTGGCTGTTAAATTCTCTTATAATATTATTTGTGTGTCTAATGTGTTATCAAGAATAGTTTTTGTTTCTAATTTCACATGGTGTTTAAAATCACCGTGAATAAATAAAATGAATTTTTCGAAGAAAAAGTGGTAATGACTAAACTATATTATGTTCTTACATCCAAAGTTATGGAATATAAAACTTTCACTTTTTTTGTAAAATAAAAATTTGTATTATTTAAAAAGTTGTGTGAATATTTATATATTTTCAGAAATGACAAATTTAAAAAAATATCATTATTCAATAATTATATAAATTATAGAAATAATTACAATTTTTTTTAAAAAATAAATTTAGATGAAATATGGTTTTTGATGGAAGAGAGAAATAATTTTTTTTCATACCAATTATGATGAACTCTTCAGTATATAAGAAGGGAAAAATAGAGGAAAATATATATTTTAATGAGATAACCAATGGTTAAGAAACTTTAAGATTTTAATAATTGAATGATCATTTGATGTTATCATCGATATTATATAACAAAAAAACTACATAAATGATGATATTGAAATAGAAATCCATTACCACTTTTTTTTCCATGAATTTTAGTCCCCATGTATGAATATAATAAAATGAACCAAAAAAATTCATTAGAATAAATAAATTCATGAAATTACACGTAAATGGAGAATAATGTATAAAGAATATAATTATATGGTTTAATAAAGTAACAGAAGTTTCTAGGTATGAAAATTGAGAATAGAATCCCTTACCACATTGTTAACTTTTAAATCCTAAAACCCATAAAAGATAGATAAAAGATAGATATATAAATCCCCTAAATTTTTAATCGAAGTACCAAAAAATACATTCATTGGATTCATATATGACACATAAAATAATCATCTCATTAGTTATTACCATTATATAAATATCACATATATTTATTATATTTTCATTTTTTGTAATCCATAAAATTTAGAGGTCAAAAATGAATTTCCACAATCATTGAAACTGTAAGTTGTTTGTATCCTTAAAAAATAATATCATTTTCTCAATTTCTTCAATGAAATAAAATTTAATAATATATTGAAACTAAATATTAATATTTATGTAATATATATAACATATTTTCATTATACACATCATTAAAACTTTCTATGAAAAGAGTGATTGAGTCACATTGCTTTGAAAGGCGGTAGATCATGGTAAACAAATTTGATGTTATCTTATTTCCATCGATTTAAAAGTAATAAATAATATGTTGTATAAATATTATAAAGGAATAATAATATCATTAATTTAATAAATCAAAATATAATTCATCATTGTATCTATTTGTGAGATTTTGTGATGGAAAACAATGAACAATGATGATTTCATGAAAAGATATATGAAATAGTACAAGGAATTATCTGTCTAATTTTACATAATAAAATGTAATTATATATAGGTTTTTAAATTTCTCATATATTCATATTTTTAAAAGGATGAAATCATGATAATTTTAATGAATAATACAACTCTTGATTAGGTACATTACATTTTCATTAAAAACAAATTTTGGGGTTTCAGTGAAAGGATCCATAGGATATATTTATGACCAAAATAATTTTTATAGGATGAGTGGATTTAAATAATGAAGTTTTTTCATTGGTATTGGACCATCCTATTGGATTTATATCTAATAATATGAGAGGAAAGTGGATGGACTCATATAATTAAGGTGAGTGGAATATTTTTAGTTCTCAAAATGAAAATGTTGTGTCCATGTATTTGACATGTTGCATGGTTCCAAAATTGTCCATTACTTATTATATAGGATATATGGTTAATATAAGTCCATTAGATTGGTGATTTTAAAATTTTATATCATTTTTAACCTTTATATTATTGAAGTTCCCCCTTGTAAACACAATTTTCCCCAACTAAGGTAAATAATTTAAATTTTTTCTATCCATAATGGTAAAAAAATAATGTCTTACATTTTTATATAATATAAATTATATTGAAATCAAATATTTAATTCATTTATGAATCACATTTTTATGAGTGTAAATTTTTTATTAAAAATCTATCTTATAGACCAAATTAGAAAAAAAAATCAGAGAGAAAAAGATCAAATGAATATAAGGTTTTTATATATAAATTAATTGTGAAAACTACTCCAATGAGACAATTATAATAATAATATATATTTATATAGTTAAACTATTATTTCTATTAAAACCAATTAAAAAATAATATTTCATATTAAATCATTAAATAAAATTATATACCATTAAAAGAACTAATATTTTTCAATATCAATTAACATAATATATTCATTTAGAATTCTAAAAAATTCAACATAATATATTTTTAACATGATGATGTAATAAAATAAATATATTTTTTAAAATTTAATTAAAAAAACTATAATATTTATTTTAAAATTATGTACTATGGAAGGATAAAACATGTCTTTAATAATATACAGTTTTCCAGTGAATCATTGGATATATTTATATCAATTATATAGAAAACACATAATTATAATGGGAAAATATTAATATTATATATAACCTATAAATTCATTGAAATAATTCACATAATGTTTTTTAAATTAAATTTGGAAGAATATGTTTCTTCTCATAAATATTGTTTTCTACAGAAAAAATATTTCCTTTATTTTCGATTTTCATTAATTATCATTATTAATTAATTGGACAAAAAATAATTCATTTTATGTACATGTGTAATTCATAAATTTTCAATTTTTAGATAATTTTATTCATACACTCCTTTCAAATGGATAAGTGATTACTATGATAATAAATAATAATATATTAATTAAATGTCATGTTTTATTAAAACTATATATTGTATATATTTAAATTATCTCATTGTAGTGTGTAAGAGAAGCTAAAATCTGTGTTTTTTGTAATGAAATATATCAAAATTATTAAATTCACATAAAAAATTATGAAAATCATTCGATTTTAACATACTCTCCCTATATATTGGTTTTACCTTCACATAGATCATTATTATGTACTATGTGTGTTTTGATCATCTTACCACAAAATATGTAATGATGGATAGATTTTCATTCATAAGTCCAACTCCTGTATAAATTGGGTAATACCACCTCTCGATATATAAATATTGCATGCACATTTAATTTTCCTTTTCGAAACATCATATGGATTGATTCCCTTTATCACATACTATGTTTTGAAACCCCGATCTTCAATCCTATGTCCAGTTATATGATGATAAAATAACCCCTCCTCACATAGGATTAAAGGTATTTATTGGAAATTTATATTAAAAACAATACATGTTTCATGATTTAATCACAATATGATCCATAATGAGGGAAAGATTAAAAATATATAAGTTTAGTTGAAATATTTAATGAAAATAGAGAATAGAATTTCATCCTCCCAGCATATAGACAATAAATATGCATAAGACTTCATCGATAACTATGTTTTTCAAGATTCAAATTTCAAAATGATATATTATGATTATTTGGTCATCCATTTCATGCCCTTATATGTGTTTTATTCACACACAATGTTGTCCATCCTTGAGATTTAGATTTGAGTCATAGATCTAGTATAGATTAAATTTTGAAAATCGATACATATAACAATGTAGAAAATCCCAACAAACAAAATTGACTACAAATTTATCCCTTTTCTATCATGGGCAAGAAGACTAATCTATGATTGGGGAAATTAGAAATTCACTCTAACATGTCAGATCAAGAGTGGTTTTGTATACGAAAAAACTTATTCTTCACATGCAATTTAAATAAAAAAATGAAATCCTAGTATAATAAATTTTAAAAATACAATAACATATTATTTTCTTGATGTTAAATGACATGGATGATTCCTTATCACATGAAATTATAATTCACAACAAGAGGAAATCTGATCAAATATATCTCTACCCTTTATAAAAGTGAGTTAATGAATTGTATGTTTACCTATCTATCATAATACTAGTGGTAATATGTGTGGGAGTGGACAATAGGGATGTCAAATCCTTATGGATACTTATGTTCCCATGGAGTACCTTTACATAATTTATACCGATACAGAATCCAACCAATTCCCTATGTTTTATCCCTCTTCTGGAACCCCCAAATAGTTTAAAAAAGTATTGGTTCATACCTATAGAGAATGGTTAAATGAAATACTTAATCCAATGGGTTACCACTTTGAATTGATATTTAATAACACAATACCCCATTTTTTATTCTTTATGGATGTCTTATTCCCAAATTAGAGCCCCCCATAAATCAATGACATATCATTAGGATGATGTAAAATATGGGATTTTGTCATTAACAACGGTTGATCTACAACCATTTTTCCATATCTCTTGTTGTCTCAGATATTAATGGGTTAGGAGTTATAGTTCCCATAACCAAATTACTCTTTCATTTTCAGTATCTTTGATAGAACCCTTTTTTATTATGAATATCATCCTCTAGGTATTACATATGAGCTTCTAACTAATCAACTGGATGGGTTTTTACAATGGAAAAATGTATTCTAATACCTGTGATCCCAAACAACATAATAGTATAGATCATCAACATAAAGTGATTGATGACAGTCCTCATCATCACTGTCTAATAGCATTATTTGTGATCAAGTATCATTTCTCAATAAATGACATATCATCAATTTCTATTTGGAAGAGAGGATAAATTAATCCTTACCTTGATAATAAAAATTGTGATTATTAACACTCACCCAAAACATGGTCCAAATATAAGGATCATATAATTCTATACATTGATGCATACAACATGAAAATATGAATTCCTAGAAATTGGTGTTATGTGAAAAAATTCATGCCTCAACTCTATATACACTTATTCTCTTGTCATTAGGAATATTTTAATTTATCAATATTCATAATGTTTATAGTTCCTATATTTATCGATATTTAAATCTTCATCCATGTTTGTAGAATACTCTGGTCCATAAAAAACTTTGATCAATGATCCTTCACATCCTCTCATAATGAAAACATGTTTACTAGGTAGTGACACATGTTTTAGAGTTTTTGAACCATTCATGGATATTATGTTTTCTACAAATCACCTTTATGTACGTAATGTCTTAGCAAAAAAAATTATGGAGTTGATATGGTTCTCCTAGATCCCTATATCAATTTATTATATATTATAGTTATTTCATATATTTTCGTGGTAACAAGTGAAAAATACACTTATTGGAACCTATGAGGTATATCTAGTGAAATATGTAGTGCTCCAAAGCTTGAAAATAGTGGGATTGTATGTCCCAAAAGAATTACCCCATTGAATCAGTGAGATATTTTCCTAGATACATTTGATATAGGTTTCCACCATTAATAATGATCTACCAAAATATATCGATCATTATTTTTCATAGACTCATATATTTGTATAACATTATTTAATTCACTTATAACTAGAACATTCACCTGTACTTGACATCCTCAATGTTACATTACTACTTTTTATATTGATTCTTATAGAAGGAATATGATATTCTATTCTTGTATCATTTTGTGACCATTACCACTAGACTAGAAATCAAAAAATGTAAGGATTTAGCATCCTAGCAATAAATTTTAATTACCCCCTCGGGAGTCTATATACGGTTTGATCTAAAATAAATTATACTACAATAATTTATGGTCCAATATAACACGATAAACTACAAAAAATAATGATCTAATTTATATTATCCTAAATTATTATAATATATTGTCCGAGGTAGAAGAAAATAAATTATTTAAAAAATTGGTCATGATATTCAAAATAATATTATAGCATCCTATAGATCTATATGGAATAAGAACATCTATTTGAAAAAGACACATTGTTCATTAGGTTCAAAATCTTCAATGGGAATCCTTGGAATATTTCATGTTTCTTCTCACTAGACAAGAAAATTGTGGGATATAGAATACTTTGAAAACATATGAAATTAAAAGGAATAAAATATTAATAGATAATAAATCCAAAATGGATTGTTTGTAGATAATAAATTACCACACCGACTAAGCCTCCCATATTTGATTCTTTGTAAAATTATAGTGATAAAAAAGATATAAATATTGGTGGAATTATTATTTATTCTTAGAAAAAAACGATTTTTTCCAAGACTATCGAATTTTGGGAATGTTATATAAGATTATATGTGGGTTATAATTTAAAAAATTCCTTTTGAAACATGTTATATCATATAGAAATTAACATGTACATCAATGAATATTTTTATTACATTTACCATTTATGGGAATTTCTCACAGAAGATCTTTTATTAATAGATTATTTTTTCCAAAATCATGGTTTAAATGATATAATAAATGGGATTTAGGTATTCAAAATACAATAATATGTATACAAAATAAAATACCATGAAAAAGTTATATATAATAAATCCTAATAGTTAGACATGAGTCATATAAATTTTATTCATTGACAAAGTTCAATGATTTGAAGAATATCGTCATCATGGTGTCTCTCCATTGAATTCTCAAATAAATTAGTCTTCTTAAAATTAGATTTAAATTATAATATTTTATTATAGTATTCCTTCAGCACCACCAATTTTGGTTCTATATATACTACACAACGACACAATTATTAAAACTATTTAGCCTCCTCTATCACTATACGTTGTAGTACATTCTCCCTGGACCGAGCCTAATGTCTGGCCCCTTCCCACCGGGAAAGGATACCATGCATCATTGATAAAATTATCTTCAATTATTTCAGTGCATGAAAAAATTGGAAATGATCCTAATAAATAATATCAATTTCATATTTTTGTTTTCCTCTCATTGCCTTCCCCACATCCATCCTATTTTGGTGAGCGTTTATCAGTATTTCACACATAGAAGCCTTATTCAAAGAATAATATTAACATCATTTGGTTTTTAATAAATAATCAATGACTATATCCTTTAATTCATGGGATTTAATATATTATATCTAGGAAATGATATCTTTCACATAATAGTGGATAAAATTATAGTAAAATCCGTTATAGATGAGTGTGGTTATGATATACCCAAGGAGACCCAATCAGTTCTATAGCTCCTCCAATGGTCCTTCTACGATTATGGTCTAAATATCTCCCCACACATGTCAATGAATTATATCATGAAGTTTCACATAGTCTGAGCTTCATATCATGACTAATCTGCGAACAAGAATATATTCTCATACTACGTGGCTAAATGTGGTAATCATACATTTATCATTGGTTGAATTGGTAAATATCTAGATTCTGTGTATATTGAAATACTTTTGGGAAATCCCAACTAAATAGGGGTTAGAGCCTATATGAACTGAGATGAATATAGAGTATTTACAGTTAAAAAATATTATGTATCAAAAGATTAATATTATGAAGTTATAATATAGTAAATTTTATTGATCAATGGAAAGAGATTATCTCTTTCAGTGTCATCAATAGTGAAAAAATGTCATTGCGATCCCATTTTTTCTGGAAGAAGTGATTCTATATTTTGTAGAGAGATGTTGTGGCCCCACATGTATAAAAACACATGTTTTATCCACGAGTGTAGTGTGTGAACTTCTCTTGAGTTTTGTAATAGAAATTAATTGTAATGTAGCATAATTGACATTTAAAATTTACTTCAAAAAAGCACATATTATAAACAAACTACTCATTAACTTCACATTTAACTACAATTTAATACATAACAATTCACTTAATCAAACTCGTAGTTGAATGATGAATAATGTATTTGGGGCTTATAAACATTACATAACAACATAAAACATGAAATAAAACATCTTAATTGAAAACATCTTTGACATGACGAAAGCATTGCTGCATAATTAACACTGAATGGGATTGCCTGAGGATATACGTAAGAGTGGGGAGAGCTATAAATCCCAGTAAGGGAATATACATGTAATAAAATGAGGATACTTATATGTGTTTGTCAATTTATATCAATTTGGCAGAAATGAAGATGAATAATAAGGCTTTATTATGAATGATAATGACAACATTAGAAATGTGGAAAAAATTAAAATGGTGTTTCATAAATAGAAGTCAAAGATAAACTACCATGACTTTATTTTGGGAAAATGTATCATAATGTAATTGGGTAAATCCCTATACCAACATGACGTATCATGATAGTAAACATTTCCCAATTCATTGGAGCACTATCAGGGAACACCAATCATAATAATATCATTCACTTGTTTATGTGTGCCACTTAGATCATATAATATGTTTTCATTTTAGATCATAATTTATTACAATAACTAAGAATATGAAATACATATTGTTTGGTCCCCAATTAACAAGAATATGTTCTTTAATGTGAATACCATTTATTGGGAAAGGGGTATGGTATTAAATACAAAATGATTTTGGCATGGAATGTTGTTGTGAAATTTCAACATCATAACAAAGTAATATAGGAATCAATAAATTTATTTTCAAATAGAGAATGGGGTCTCTGAATATTTACACATGAATTTAAAAAACCTTGCTGGGTCGCCTTATGATTTGTTGCCCGACACAGTCTGTGGCATGGACCGATGGGAGATTCTGATCCACATGGGCTGGAAAGAAGTGTCTGGGTATCAAAATTATTGGTCAGAATGAGTTACCCACATAAAAATCAGTGAACAACCAACCTTATAGATGAAACTAAAACTATAAATCATTGGAAAATTAGCCTTTACCTTTTTCCAGATATCATGTTTACAACTTAAATCAAATAACCATAATGGAATACAATAAAAATGGAATGTAAAACATTGACTGAAACATCCCTACCAAAAGGGGATAAATGGCCTCAAACCTCCATAAATACATGTCTTTCCTAAAGCCAAAACATACCTGAATCAAGATATAAATGTACCTAATGTTATATGAATTAAGTGGGCCAATTGAAAGTAGGATGACATCAAAATAAAAAAGGTTCCATGTGATAATATTAACAGTCTATCTGACATGATCGAATATAAAAATTAAACATTGAAACATTTCTAGGAAACCATTTTTATAGGATAAACACATTAAAAAAATAATACCTATAAGGAATGATATTCATAACCACATACCTAAAGGAATAATATAATTAATAAAAACACACACACATGAGGTCTAGTGGATGACGATGGATAATACCAAATCATATAATGTAGATAACACAGGTTAAATTCCTATTTTTGATCTAGCTTGAGTTGGATCATAAAATATGTTACCTTAGAGAAAGGAGGTATAATAACCTAACAGGTCAGCATATTCATGCACGATTCACATGAAAGGTAAAAACTCCAATGTTCTAGTGTGTATCATCCATCAGTATTGTTTTGGAAGTGTTGGGAATGTCAATATAGCTATGTGAAACTAGGAAAATCCACTTCTATATAAATATTTCTCAAGTTCAAGTTTGTCCAACTAGATACACTTGATTCCCTTATTCTCATGTAAATGCTCACATGTCGTGTATATCACCACCATTACAACTCAATAACTTGAATTTCAAGGGAACCACCATTTTCAATAAATCCACACATTTTATATTTTACTTGCACCAAAACCCCACATCAAATACATTTTCTATCACCCACACAATTCATTGGTTCTTCTTTTTTACCTATACATATAAATAGAAAATTACAATCATCTAATGGAAAGGGACAGTCTCTTTTGTAAATCTACCAATACGTCAAGCCCATTTTTAAAACAATATTTTCCTTTTTTTAAAAAATATACAATTCACTCTAAAAATTGTACAATGATGTTAACGTGACAAAATAATTTATCTTCTATTATAAATATTTTTTTAAACACACATGCATCTCTTATTCCTATGAAAACACATTTCTCATCATTCAAACAGTGCATAATGTCTTTTTAAATAAACACCACATAAAAAACACACATGTTCTATCACAGATCCTTGATAAAAATTTATTTCCATATCAAAATAATGAGATATATTTCTAAAACATCTTTTAGAACAACATAAATAGAGTATAAAACATGTGAAAATTTAATAAAAAAATAAATAAAATTGTCAAAAATGCTAGGCCATGTAACTACCTAACACTCATGGAGACAGATCCAAAAAATTATGTGAAACCTCTTCCACATCACCGAGAGACACTATAACGGAATTATCAAACCCCAATATTTCATGATCAAACCCAAAAAATTGATTTATATCCTTAAATAGAACCCAAATACCCCTTGAAAATAGAAACCCCCAAATGTGAATAGGGGAAACACTAATAGAATAGGAACACAAGAGAGAATATGACTTATTTGAGAGATCGTGAAGGATACGCAAGAAAAACACCCCAAAATTGATGACCAAGGAGAGGAGTAGATATAGGGAGGTGTTCCTAGGGCTGGAGAGTATAAGTATATTGAGAAAGGGGGCCAATGTGAGGATAGTCTAGTAGAGAGATTAAGAGGGAATTGATTTTTAAAGAGCTACCACGACTACATAGTTAGTCAGCACGGTTTTCCAATCCTTTATCAGACTGTGTGACCACCTCTTCCTAGGGAGATCCAACATCACACTTACCTAAACTATTGAGCACATCCATATAGAGTCTATATGTTAGGATATGTATCATACTTCCTAGTATACAGGGTTGGCTTCACTATTACATATAATCGTGTCCCAAACAAACGTAGTATCCTTCCCACCCAAAGCACATTTTTTGTATGAAAACTAATTGTAAAACCAACAGAGGAATATAGAAAAAATATTAATTTAATGAATACTAGAAAATCGTAAATCCATCACACCCTTTTCTCAAGAGAAATGTTCATGTAATAGATCCGAACTCGAACAATGGAAAATTCCCAAACCCAGGTGTGATAGTTCTCCCCAACATAAGGTGTTCTGCCCCTGAAAATCCAGCCCATAGTTGATTGGGAGACAAGAACCAGTACCCTTCACAACTCAAAGAGATTCCTAATGAACAATAAATGAGAGTGAGACATGAACACAACCATATTTGTAGAGGACCTTCAAATTGAACATAGATACCAAAAATGATATCCCTGATATGTGTCACCCACCCCCATAAGTGAAAGCACATCTAGTTAACCGAGAAAAAGAACAGATGACCTCACCATCCACAATCCAACACCCTAAAATAAAAACCTAAATCATTAACACGAATCTCATGCAGTCCACCTAAAATGAAATATGAATCCTAATTATGAACATTGGGAGACTTGAATGGACTCCCCACTATATTACAAATTGTACAACAAAGGGAAAATAAGGATAGTAACATGTTGAGGTCCGAACAGACTCCAAACCATAAGGAGTATTTCGTCACCATTTAATTTTAGAGCAACTTTAATTGATACCCATGGTGGGTATCCCCAACATTATAACTAAGAAGATTAACTACTTAAAACTCACAGATAAAAAAACACCACCAATACTCAATCCCTACTATTAGGGGACCAATTAAATAATCTATAAAATAAATGGAAAAAATTATATAGTCCAATAGTCTTATTGGTCTTCACATTTATTGGATGGGCGAAAATTAAAATCATAATTGAAATAGACATACAAGGATATTCATACATGGAAAAGAACATAGAGTTTCCAACAAACAAGGGTATACAGACTGAGGTTAAATAAAACAAGAAAACTGAGTCTCTTGTATTCATGTAGGAACTCTTAATCCCAGTTAAGTCACAATGTGGATAAAAGGTCCTCACACCACTTTCCATAAAATGGGACAACTCGAAATGAAATTTCTATATAGAAAGATTAATCTGTCTCCATTTCCAACACTAAAAACTGAAATTATATCAATATCTCTCTATACCACTATTGTTATGGACTACACAGAAGCTTCACTTTAGGACATATGGGTGGGGCTCTTTTGATTGAACCATCTCATGCCACACAATTCATTTTTAAACACCCCAGAATAAAACATTCCCAACTGGTGCCACAAGCAACCATACAAAAAAATAGACTACACCAACTGTCACTACACATGTCAAATTCTTCTTACCCATACATATAACCTTCACCAAGATTGTTTATCAATATATATATATGAATCAATCCATTCTACCTTGAATAATAAATATCAAGATGAACTTCCCACAAAAGACACCTACATCTAAAACAGAGGAATTCATAATTTCCTGAAACAAAACACACTTGAGTCAAAAAAAAATTTCCTCAAATGGTTTCACAACGTT